>BLKM01000683.1:15131-37206 GCA_013340265.1 Coptotermes formosanus | reverse complement strand
ATTTTTAACCTTGGCACCAGATGGAGGTGAGTGGTCAGCCTCACACCCTCAACACTTTACCCCTGGTGAACGTGCCTGCACTGCGCATTGAATAGGAAGTTTGGTGGGCCCCAGAGCCCATTGGGACATTCGAAGGAAAAAAAAAGTCTTGTGCCCATTCAGGGATTTGAACCCCAGATCTTCCAGCCTGTAGCATAGTCGGTATACTGACTGTGGTATCCTGGTTGCCATATATGTGGGTTAATTTCAGAAGAATTAACTTTGAGTTGTCAGAGAAGGAACCAAATTATTAGTTGATTGAGTGATATGGAAAGTGGTGCCCTCTACAGGTTACTGATTCAACTATAATGTTTTTTGACTATCACTGTGACAGAATACCACTGTGACAAATATGTTTAGCACATATGGTTCATGAAGTTTAATGACAGTTGCATGTTATTGCTACTGTGGCACTCCAATTGAACTTAGTCCATTGTCCAATAATTTAAGCTTTAATGGCCAAATGGGAAAACACTGTACCAGTAACTTAAATGTCCTCCGAGGGCAAAAGGGAAAACAGTGTCCTGCAATGCCATGATGTATTAAAAATATCCTGCATTTGTAAGTATACAGCAAGTTTTTCACAGTGTTTGTCTAGAAGGTTTGTATAGTATAAAAGATTGTGTGAAAATTAATTCTAGTTAAAATCTTTACTCATGAGGTTTATTGTTTGTTACTAACAGGCTTATGATTTTCCCAGCAGTTGTGAATTATTTACAGGTGTCTCCAGGCAGCTGTTCTTATTTTTTTTTCTCAAATTGGCAGGATGAAGTAAATACACACATAAAGGCCCATCCAACAAGTCTGCTCCTTCACAAAGCCCGTTCTGTAAAATTCACACCCATTGTTTGATCAGTAAAATGCTACTGAAAAGTATCATTTCAGTAATTACAATGGTAATAATTACTTACATTTATGTGGTCCCCTATTCCAATGTAGTGTCAACTGGTCCTCAGAAATACTGTTTGGTGTGATACAGCTTGAAACATGGGCTAGCACATGACCCTACATGGCATTCTTGACATTTGAATTTTGTTATTGTTTGTTTTTAATGAAACACACATGGCACCGAATTCTTTTAAATTGGATAGGCCAGTGTTTGTTGTATCTTGTGCAAGGTCTTTTTAGTTCATTAATGGATGGGGCTTGTCCTCCTTATATTGTGGTCTCAGGTTGAGGCACCTTTCTCGGCTTTTGTATTAGGTCCATCACCTATGTCAGTGTAAATTGTCAGCATGATAATTTGAACTACAAGAGGTAAGAATGATAATGCTGTTGGGAATGGTATGGTTCAGAAGGTGGAAGAATGGCTTCTTTGTCCCTTTCCAGGGCCAATTGCTAATTGAGTAAGAGTTTATCATGTGGCCAGATTTGGCCACATACCCCATGTGTCTATTACAGTCTTGTACTATGGCCGGTTTCACAGCATTTCCATACTGGTCACAGGAATTACTCTCTGATGGTGGAGAGTGCATGTGTGTTTGTCAGCATGTTTATATTTTGTTTGTCCTTCCTGAGTATGGTTGTCAGGTTACCTCTCACTGTAGTGTTTATGTCACCCTGCTTCAGTTTCATTTTCTGTCCAAAATTCTTCAGCATCCCTATTTGGTCAACATTTCCATAGCAATTTATTGCTGTAGTGTGGAAATCATAAAGTAATGCTGGAGATGAAAAGAAATTTTCTATGTATAGTCTGTGCCCCACATTTTCAAGCCTTGCAGTAAGTCCATTTACATGCATGAGTAGTTGTCATGGAAGGATTCACATGTTGCCTGTCTTTCCTAAATTGTACGTATATCCCTTAGGATAACAAAGTTTATAAATTTTGATCCCAAACCTTTAGTGTTTCTTCAGTATAGACTGTTTGAAGGTGACTGTACCCCTGAATAACACACTAATTTCATCAACTGGTAAGTGTTCAGTTGGGCTGTAATATTTAGCATGTGAATAATTGAGCTTGTTTGTCATAACCCACTGGGACCCCCTGTAAACCTGTGGACTACAGGTGCAGTAGGTCGACTGTGTGTATTGTCAGTCTGCTGTGTGCAGCTTGTGTTAGTGATGTCATTTCCATAGAAATCCTTACAGCAGAATGAAGAACATTTGGCTATGGTTGCATACTGTACTCACCAGTGCTATAAACATCTGTATGCATTCCTTTCCTCTCCCACTGACTGCATATGAACTCATTTGCCTCAGCACCCAGATAAGCCAGCACTACCACAAAACCTGAATATCAATATGAGGTTGACACCTAAACAACTTCTGATGAACTACAATGATATGTATAGTCAGCTCCAAATTTTCTAGCATGAGGTCCCCACTAACAGAAGCAGGTATTTGAAATGACTAAATCCATAAAATAGAACTTAGAGTGAAAATGAACAAAATAAAAAAGGACCATAAACTAAGCTGTGAAAAAATTGGGTGGACTGGGTAGGTGGATCCATTCTTAAGCGTGTACTTTTAATTTGAAGTCTTTATCTTTAAAAATGTACGAAGCACAACAGATAATAACAGCAGGTGCAGAAATGGGCATTTAAAGCAAAAAGAACCCCAAGCTACTTTGGGGTTTAAATCTCCCATATTTTTTTGACAAGGTTAGCATTCAACAGTCTAAGAACATGACATTCCAGAGACCAGCTGGCTCTCTCTATCCTCAGGTAAGGAGGGACAAAACCTACTGTACTGTCATGGAATACAGGTCCTGTATCAGAACTGGGAGGTAGTTATTCCAACAGGCCACCATAAATCTGTGGCAGGTCACACATGCCACTCAGTATAGTAGCAGGTGAATTCAGGAAACCTTTGCTGTTGAGAGAAGATGAAAAAATGCAAGTTCAGTTGTAATTCAGAAAAAAAACAAGTGAGGCGTGTAGTGTGTTGTTAGATTGTTGTACTTAGCAAGTTGAGTTGTAGTGTCCTGTTGCATCAGTTATAATAACAACCTATATCATTTCCATCATCATCATCATCATCATCACCACCACCACCACCACCACCACCACCACCACCACCACCACCACCACCACCACCACCACCATAAAAACAACAACAACAACAACAACAACACACACACACACACATTACTGTATGTTTGAGTCACAGCGATTATTGTGAAAATTCTTTCACCCATTCATCATCATGATGAACAAGAGTAAGGACATGGACAGCTTTGCTTGGCTCACATTACTTTTATTCATGGTCGGTGCTGAGAAACTGGTGAAAATAGGATGAAATTTAAACTTTGCTATTGTATTGTTAAGGTAGCTCTTTTTTTTGTGTGTGTTTGTTGTGAATTGCCTGTGGGTCAATTTTCAGTGTTCATCCTCAGATGGTATATTCATGCCAAGACATTCTGCACTGCGTGCATGCATACCCATTGACCGTCCAGCTATTGGTGTAAATAGGCTCTGTGGTTCTGGCTTCCAGGCTGTAGTAAGTGGAGCACAGGAAAGTAAACAGACACAAGAAATACAAGAACTACAAACTGGGCTGATGGCTCTACTTGTACATCAGCATATGTCATATCTATGTAATTGGTCCTCACAGAGTGTGAGGTGACTTGACAGTGATTAATGAAAGAAACAGAGGTACAGATAACATACAGCATGGAAACTGCAAATTGTACAAAGTATTTCCAGTAAGTTACATAAAAGTGAAACTTTTGGTCCCTACAGGAGACCTAGTTGGGAACACTGAAAGATATTATGAAATTTACTTTGTAGGTTTACCAGTATGTAAAGTAGCTACAGATATTGGAAGTGAAGTGTAATGATTTGGCTCAGTTTGGCTCCTCAGGCCCCAGTATAATTTTGTTTAATTACATGGTAATGAACCTTACAGGTGAAGAAACACCCTTACCAACAGAGTGATTCCTAACTTTTGTACTTGCACTTTACTGGTGTCTGTAATACAATGAAACATGGATATGTGTGTGTGTTTAATGTTATGTGTATTCCATGCAGTAGACTGACTATATTTTATACATTTGTCCGATATTTTATCACATAATACTATATATTAACGGTATTATGCACTAACTAACTCCACGGAGTAGAGGCCTTCTTGAGAAGCTAACAGTTTCTCAGCTAGTCAAGAAATTTCCCGCATTTTATGAAACCCGGAGGTTCATTACCGCATTCACAAGAGCCCGCCACCTGTCCCTATCCTGAGCCAGCTCAATCCAGTCCATGCCCCCCATCCCACTTCTTGAAGATCCATTTTAATATTATCCTCCCATATATGCCTGGGTCTCCCAAGTGGTCGCCTTCCCTCAGGTCTCCCCACCAAAATCCTGTATGCACCTCTCTTTCCCCCATACGTTCTATGTGCCCCGCCCATCTCATTACCCGAATAATATTTGGTGATGAGTACAGGTCATTAAGTTCCTAACTATGTAGTCTTCTCCACTCCCCTGTCGCCTTGTCCCTCTTAGGCCCAGATATCCTCCTCAGCACTCTATTCTCAAACACCCTCAGTGCTGGTTCCACCCTCAGTATGAGAGACCAAGTTTCACACCCATACAAAACAACAGGTAGAATTATAGTTCTGTAAACCCTAATCTTTGTGTTTTTGGATAGCAACCTGGAAGACAAAAGATTCTGCACCGAATGATAGCAAGCATTCGCCGACTTCAGTCTGCTCTTAATTTCTTCACGAATGGAGTTTCAATTCGTTAGGGTTGCTCCCAAATATTTGAATTCCTCCACCCTTTCAAAGGATTTATTATCTATAATTATGTTGTGATTGTGTCCTGCATTCTGATTTTGAGACATGACCATGTACTTAGTTTTCTCAGCATTTACTTCTAGACCAATCTCCTTACTAGCAATCACTAAATCTGTGTTTTTCTTTATACTATGTATGCTTCTGCCCAATATATTAACATCATCAGCATAAATCAGAAGCTGATGTGTGCTATTCAATTTCAAGCCCTCCTGGTTTGCCTGAACCCTCCTAATGGCATATTCTAAAGCAAAGTTGAAAAGCAATGGCGACAGAGCATCTCCTTGTTTCAAACCATTCTTAATAGGAAACGTGTCAGACAGATGTTTGTCTACCTGAAGTCTGCTGTATGTTTCATGTAGACACATTTTTATTAACCTTACTAGTTTCATGGGGATATGAAACTCAATGACAATACTGTACAAGACCTCCCTCCTAACTGAATCATAGGCTTTCTTGATGTCTATATATACCTGATGCACTTCCTCGTTGTATTCCCATTTTTTCTCAAATATTTGACAAATGCTGAATATATGATAGGTAGTTGACCTGTTACATCGAAATCCACGCTGATGATCCGCAATAATTTCCTCTGCATATGGAGTTAGTATTTATATTTATGCACATCTTTGACAACAAAATTTATATTGTCTATTCCATGCACATAATGTCACAATAATATGTATCACACCAACCCACACACAAAAATTTAAATACAAGAGATAAAATAACTTTTAGTCATATCCCAACATGTTTTGGTGCATCAAAGGCACCGTCATCAGGGGAAATAGACAGTTCAGGTTAAGATAGTTATCACAACACTTCACCATATGGCATCTAAAAGTGTTGTGATAACTATTTTAACCTGAACTGTGTATTTTATTGCCTAGTGTTCTATGTTCACCTGAGGGTGGTGCCGTCAACGCACCAAAACATAGTGGGATGTGATTAAAGGTTATTTTATCTTACATATTTTAATTTTTGTGCACAAGTTGGTGTGTGATACGTATCTTTGACAGCGTTTATCATAAATGTATTCCTATGCAAATGGACCTCCCTGAAGGTGGCCTGTATGAACCGAAACATGTAGGAGCAATATATTATGAAATAACAGATAGTCATTTATAATTTATAATTACATGTGCAATTTGTTGAAACAAATATGATACATATATGTGTGTATTTTGTCTTAAAGAACATTATAGCAGGAGATTCAAATGTGGTGCTGACTGGTGGTGCAGAAAACATGAGTCAGTCTCCCTTTGTTGTACGAGACACACGGTTTGGAACAGTCCTCGGTACCCCAATACAATTTGAAGACTCACTGTGGCTTGGTCTGACTGACACGTACTGCATGACTCCTATGGGAGTAACAGCAGAGAACCTGGCTGAAAAATACAGTATTCCCCGAGAAGAGGTTGACCAGTTCGCTCTTCGCTCACAAACCTTGTGGAAGAAAGGTATAACACTTGTCTCTTGGTTGGCTGATCTTTGGTTTAGTGACAGTGTCAGTATGTCAGCAATACAGCACCAAATATTTGTGTGATTAGCGAACAGTAAATTGGAATGGATATATAATGGTTGTGGTGTAGTTTGACATGTTATCCTGCATTTGTGTGGGATATGAAAAGGAAACTGTGTGAAAGCTGTTAGGATAGCCAGTTTTCAGGGTGAGCTCTGAACCGCGGAACTTCCCATATGTGAATAAGGAGTGCAGACCACAAAGCCAGTGTTTCAGTAACTGTGCTCACTGTAGTACATACAGTAGAGTAGAGTAGAGTAGAGTAGAGTAGAGTAGAGTAGAGTAGATTAGAGTAGATTGTAGTAGAGTAGAGTACAGTACAGTAGGGTGGGCAGCGCAGTCACCCTTGCACCTCAAGTGTTCCAGTCTTTTGTGCAACCCTTTGCTCAAGCATTCAGCAGCCGTGCACTTTGAACAAAGTGCATTGCCTTGCTGAAAGAGATGTCAGTAAAGTCACCTGGTTTCATGAAGTGATGGCCCAGGTGCATAACTATTAATAATGCCAGTGCCTTTGAAGTTAATTTGAATGGTTAGGTGGGTTCCATAACCTCACCTAATGGCGCCTTAAGCTCCTTTCCTTGCTTCCTTCTGTGACACTTGTCACATTCCTGGACGTATTTTTCAATATCATTCCTCATACCAGGCCACCAATGACATAACTTAATAGTGTCAAACGTCCGTTTTCTACCAGGGTGAGCTGCATAAATGGGGTCATGGTTGTTAGAAATCACGCTCCATGCCAAACTTTTGGGAATCACTAACTGATGTTCCCCATGTTTCTGCCTCCTATAAAGAGCTCCGTCCTCGTCATAAAAGTGTTCGGACCTGCTATTTAATTTTCCGGGCCTCAGAGACTTACAAAATTTATCCGTCTTCTGCTCTTCAACAACCTTGTCTTTGGTGATAGTTCCGTCCGCTGTTACCGCTTGCACGTCTACTTAATGCATCAACATGCGGTATATTAATTCCCGGTCTATGCTCTACTAAGCAATCAGGTTTTATCACCGACCTCTCCTTGTGAGTTAAGTGTGCTAACTTCTCCTTCGCGAACTTCTTAGATTTCGCCGTGGACTGCCTCGACCTGTCTTTCTTCCGGCCCTTACTCTTCAGCTGGAGTTCGAAGTCAGTACCGTCATTAAGACTTGCTACCAAGCTCTCCGAAGTTTCTTCGGCAACACCGATCACCGTCCCCTTTGGTAATACGATTACCCTCTCCCTGGAATTCTCTAACATGACGTGAACAACAGCACTTTTCCTACCTCTAGGACAGCTGATCGCTGACATAGCGTTCTCGCCTTGCTGCTGCTTCGCTCGGTCATTGGCACCCGTAATCACGCGTGGTAGCGTGCGTGCTGCATAAATTCCTTCCACCGGGATCTGTGCCGGTTCTACACAAACCAACTCAGGATGTCCCTGCCGTTTGGGTAACTCCAATTTTCCCAACACGACTTGCCTAGCTCTAGGTTCTAACCTGATCTCGCTGGTAATCTTTACCAGATAAGGGATTGCCTCTTTCACCTCTACGCGGGTCGGTCTCTCATTCTGTGTGGCATCATTAGCATTTCGCTTATTCTTCTGCGAGACTAAAACCTGATGATTTTATAAAGTGGAGAAAATAGTGGGGCAGAATGGTCTGCAGTTCCATGTGCCGTTCGGCCTCTCCTCTTTCGAGAACCATGCCGAAATTTGGAAAAATCTTATAATTTTAACTCTGCTCTTCCAAAATTAATTTCCATTCCGCACTCCAACAAAAAATCCATGCCTAAAATTCCCGCAGCTTTGGTTGGTAATGAACGCACCAAATACTTGTGCTTGTATTTCACGTTGTTGATACAGAATGCAACCCTTTGCTCTCCCTTTACATCTAGAGCGTCTCCGGTCACTCGTACGGTGACAAGTTGCTAGTCGCAGCTACTTTACTGCATACTCCCGGTTGGATGAGTGGCACACTCGAACCTGTGTCTATTATGATACGACGTTTCCTCCCTTCTATTTTGACTGGGAGGGTAGGATTTCCTCCATCCAAATCTAGCTGTGCCAAATATCGAACGACAGCGTTTTGTGAGTTAGCGTGACGAGAGGAGCTGTTTTCACTCCCATCACCTACTCGTTTCCTGACTTCCTACCGGTTTTCCTTCGGTTGGGAGTTCTATCCTTCGGCGGTGATTCTGCCAACTGACTTCGTACCTTTCTCACGGCAGGATTTGTATCCTTTCCTTGCCTATTCCTGCGGCTTGGACATTCCCTTGCAAAATGACCAACTCCACCGCATTTGTAACACTTGCACGTGTTACCGGACCGCGCGTTCCTAGTTCCGCTGTGTGTTGGACGCCCCTGAGGTTTCGCTGACTCCGTATATTCAGAGTTCATTCCCTCGCTCGACCTCCTTGAGCCTCTCTCTCGCATCCTATCTGGAATCGAACTGCTAGCCTTTTCTGCTTCTAGATAGAAAGCTTCGTTACGTTTCTCTTGGAGCTCGGCTTGCTCCACCTAAATAGCTATCTGTAGTGCCTCCGCCATCGTGCATGGCCTAGCGTACCACACTTGCTTTCCTGCTGGGACCAATAATCCAGCTGTGAAACTAGCTAGCAGTCACCGTTCTGCCTGTTCGAAATGAAATCTTTGCAGCGCCGGGTCCTCTACCATTACTATGGTTTTCTGGGCTAGACTACGGTATCTGTCGGCGAATTCCTGCGGGGTTTCGTCACGACGTGCCTAGCCGTCTGAAGTTGCAGAAAGTGAAACTAGTCACTTCTGACGTCTTTGAACCTGCTTCGTAAAGCTGCTTTAAATTGTTGCCACGTGACCTCACTTGAATGGAATTCATGCGCGCTACTGTAAAACGCTTTCGCTGCATCCGTTAATTTAAGAACTGCAACCTGAATTTTATCAGCGTCCGACCAATTACCAAGTCGGGCCGTTCCCTCAATGGCCTCGAAAAATTCTGATAACGGAGCTGCTTTCTCGGTTCCCGACCATTTTGGAATTAATCCTACTAGGGACAAGTCCTTGGTCACTGTGTGACTCGTACTGATCTGCGACTGTAGGCTGTTTACCTCTGCCTGAAGTCATGCTATTTGCTGTGCTACCGCGTCCTCAACTTTGGACTCGTGTCTAGCCATATTTTCTCCGTGGGTACTACGAAGTGGTCTATGCTGGGTGGATTTCTTAGTCCGAGTAGCTTTCCTACTGAATGACTCGAGAGCCGTGTTTTCCGTCGCGTCCTGGCCTATTTTAGGTAATCCCACCGTTGCCACCAGTTTGTAGTGAAACTTGCGTGCTAACCGCCAACCGTTACCCCCAGAGCTTAGTGTAGCTATCGCACCACTGCCACCAATTTGTAGTGAGCCTAGTGGCGATATTCCGCCACTGTACCGCTAATTGTAATGGGGCGAGCACTAACCCCTCATCTGGTTGGGGTTAATTTCCTTCCTCTAAGGGTTGTGGGAAAGCCTCACTAGGTAGCATACATGAGAGACTACTGACTAGCTGCCACCAGCGATAATTACTGCCGACGTTTTAAGTCCCAGGGCGCAACAATACACTGTAGGAATTGCGGGCTTGTCCAATAAAACGCAATAGGCTTCCTACTATCCATTTACTACACTTAGGGCTGAGTTTTACAGGACCTATGTTACTCAGATTGGTTACACAACACTGTGCCGATACTTCACGAACACCATCTAACAATGCCACTGGCTACGTTTGCTTTAAAATGGTTGTAAACCCACTCCACAATTCAATCACGAAAATTTTCAGCTACCTAACCTTCGGTTTATTTTTGTACATCTAATTTATTCACTCTACTGTCTTACCTGTGACTACAATGAACTGGATAATGGCGTGGTGATCAAATAAAAGAAACTAATCCAACTGCTCCTGTCTGCGAGTGATTTGTTATCCTTCACCATGTATTTTCTACGATGTATCCGGCGTACTTCGTGTTGGTACTAACAGTACCTCCGCCTGAAGATAACCATATTCTGCAGGTAAGCTCACTGGAGAATTAAGACACCTGAATCCACTTTACACCTTTTAACAAAAATAATTTTTTTAGAAGTAATCCAACCGAATTTCAAAGGTGCAAAAACTCGTAACAAAGACTAACTTGTAGCGCACGAACGTAATTTTTCTATGTAATCCACCGGTTCATTAAACCTGCAAAGACGCAAAGACTAGTAGCAAAACTCGCAGCAAAAACTAAGACGTAATCCACCCGATGTACAAGTTGCAAAAACTTCCAGCAAAAACGTTCAGCAAAAGACGCCGGGCACTGTCTGCGTCTTCCCTATATAGACTTCCAGTGGCGTTGGTTTCAACTGGTTTATTCAGGTCAAAATGCTGAACCTGGATTCCTAAAACCAATGAAAAACCAAGCACCACTAATTCCCATATTTGGGCATAGGTGAGAATGTCCCATCAGCTTTCAGAGCGAAGTCCACGATACGACGTCTTCTCTCCGGACAAACAGGAAATTCTCACCACACCCGTGAGGCGGGTTGCCTATCATTAAGTATGGCACGTGTATTAACATAAGATGAATTTTCTACCTGCTACCAACATATACAAAATTTACAAAAATTACACACATGTAATGGAGGGCAGTCAGCCTTTCATTACA
This sequence comes from Coptotermes formosanus, assembly GCA_013340265.1. Classification (NCBI taxonomy): domain Eukaryota; kingdom Metazoa; phylum Arthropoda; class Insecta; order Blattodea; family Rhinotermitidae; genus Coptotermes; species Coptotermes formosanus. The sequence goes on along the minus strand of BLKM01000683.1, from coordinate 26,296 downwards.
GTACATTCCATAAGAACAAAAAAGTTTGTTACCAAGTACTGCTCGAGAAACACTGGGTAGCATGGTGTTAGTCATATATGAAATCTGTGTACTCAGTATGATTGGGTCACATACGATATGTAAATTAAATGGCTTCTCTCATAATGGGGGTCTGAGGGAAGTTCAAAGCAGTGTTCATAGGTCAAAGTATAGTGCAATGCTGCTACTATTTNCAAAGCAGTGTTCATAGGTCAAAGTATAGTGCAATGCTGCTACTATTTTCCAAAAATAGAAGCCAAAGCAGTTGCTTGGTCCCAGATGCATGTACTGTAAGGTGCAAACGCTGGCATGATTTGTGGACAACTCTGTTTGCCATACTGGCTAAGGACTGGGGAGGTTCTGGGTTTGAATCGTGGTGGGGGGGGGGGGGATTTTCTGGACTCATTCATTCTGGGCCCGAGGCCCACCTGGCCCCCTGTCAAATGGGTACTGGGTCTCTTTCCCGGAGGTAACGCAGCCGAGGTATGGCGCTGACCACATTCCCTCCTCCTAGTGTGGGGGTTGAGTATGGGTGCAGCCATACATTTTTCTCCCCTCTGTGCCTGCTTGGCTTGGCATGTAATGCAATAGCCATAACTTTTGCCTTGTAGCACTGAGGCACAGTGTATTGATGGTCAAGATTATCCATGATTTTAAGCTTCTGCTGCGATGTTGATGAGAACTGTGCTCTTCTGGGGTTATAATGCGTCGAATGGTAATTCTTTACTGACGTTTTGGTACAACATACGGGTCCCATCTTCAATGGTCAAGAAGTCCAAGAGCTTCTTGACCCTTGAAGATGGGACCGATACGTTGTACCAAGACGCCGGTAAAGGATTACCATTCAATGATGCATTATAACCCCACAAGAGCACAGTTCTCAAGATTATCCATTGCTACCCCTTGTTGAAAAGGACATGCTTATGGTCTCACAGACACAGCTGTTCAGAGTAATATAGAAAGCTTTATTGTACAATATTTACAAAAATAATATTAATGTATAAATGCAGAAGAGACACGCTGCAGCTACGTTCATTCCTAGCAAGCTGATGGTTGCGCTTGAAAGCACTACAATACATTTTCAAATTAATGTCAAAACACCCACTGATCTTCAGTTTTCCTTATTAGCCCTTGCAATCAAAATAACTTAAAAAACATATATATAAACAGTAACAACCAAGTATCCAGAACATTACAAAAGGGTCCACAGTGGGAATCATTCATTAAATCCCAGTCAAGTTTCCTACTGACATCCTATAAACAACTTGCTATACTGTGCTGCTTATATATGAAAGGAGTTTTCAGTTTCAAGATATGTATGCAAATTATGCCTAGAAATTAAAATCACTTGGCTGAGAGTGCAAAAATGCAACATGCACTGTACACAATTTGTCATTTGCACCTTGTTATAGCTATGATTTTGTCCATGTGGTGTTACTGTTCCACTGAATACCAAACTATGTCTAAGTTAAGTATTAGGCCTTCATGCACAGCATCAGTATATTAATTTGGAAGAAACTATTGATAATCTGCAATATCAAATTTTTCAAGAATCCATTGAAATAGAGGGTAAAATGTATTCACAACAATGATGAGAGATTAAAAAATTCTGCCAGATGCTTCAGCGCTGAATACCCCAAGTTTATCTGCGGCAAAATAAGAACTGTGACACAAAATTTTATAGCCAGTCCCTGCACGATTGTTGCAATGTGGACATTCACTGCTGCTACCAGTCCTGCTGTGGAAGTTTGTATGTCCAGTTGTTGCTTCTGATCACCTCTATACCTGCACCATAATAGGGCATAACATAGTGTGATCCATCAGCTGGACCCACAACCTGTGTAGCAATCAGGACGATGTCCACCAATTGTCCCAGAAACATGAAGCCCAGTGTACAGAACTTGAGCAAGCCAATTGCAGGATAACCAAGATAGAAGCGATCTGCTCCAAACATACCCAAGAAAATAGACAGCAGCATTGCCGTCTCAAAGGAATAACCATTTCTGTAAAAAAAAAAAAAACAAACAACTCTGTAAACTCAGCTGTTCTTGCAACAATTTTACAATCGGGTGTTCATATGTACACGTGTCTGAATTGGGTTTCATTTAAAAATACTGTACTTAAAATGTGCAAGTTCAGAATAAAATTCGGTCTCTCATCACTCCACTTCCCATATTGTTCTGTTTTGTCATGCTCCCAGCTTGTTAGGTATGTTAAGGTGAGGTCTGTACAGCCTGGGTGAACTTAAATTTTATTCTGCACTTGTATACATAAACCATTTTAATCTGTCACTGAACCGTTAGTTGACAGTTACTAGTTGCCAAAAAAATTCCATTACACATACCTGGTCACCATACTGTAAAGCACATAAATTTGCTCTACATTTCTCTCTTAATATACGAATTCAGTGCGTACACAGAATGCCCCGTACTTACGTCCATTTACAGGGGATCTCACGCTTAAAGGTGTCGTCTTTCGTCTCTGTGCAGGTAATTCCCACGGCCGCTTTACATTGCACTAGAAAAAAATCGGCAAAGTAACTTAAAAGTAATTTTAGACAATAATCTGAATGTCACAGCAACTAAATGTGAATTGTTCTCTACCTTTTGCTTTATTTTCCTTGGTACATCCGTAAGGTTGTTGAGTTTTGGGATCAATATAGTTGTAGTCTGCGTCGGGATCTGGACATATGTACTGGCCCATTCTAAGCATGCTACACTCAACATGATAATCAGCACTAATGTGAGCACAGTATATTAAAATCGTTACAATTACTACACCATACCACACGCTGGTCATCGCTTAATACAGCCATTCAACACAACCTACTGAAGACGCAGGAGTTCTCCTACCTAGGTTTCTGCCACCGTACATGTAAACAATTGACCATCGTATTACATTGTCACCAACATGGATCTGCGTAACGAACGTAAATGTTTTGCTTTTAAAATTTACATACGTAAAGCAAGTGTTGCTTTGCAGTACTCTCAGCAGCTTCTTTTTTCCTGGTTATAAAGTACATATACTTCCACACTCTATAAACGGATATCGTGTTTAAAATGTACTGTATAGACAACCTGCAACAGTTGGCCAAATGCAATAGGTTAACCGAACATACTGTAAGGGATGGACAAAGTAGCAGAGTATGTCGTGAAAACTTAAACTGTAATGTCTTCTGGGATAATTGTATTTTAATAGCTTACGTTGTTCTATTTAATTATTAATACACATTCAGTGCAAATAGGTAAACACGCAGACACTGAGACTTTTAATACCACAGAGCGGATCGAAGCGTGACAAGGCCAAGCGAACGCACAAGAACGTGGGGAGTTTGTGAACGAAACGTACTAAAATGGTGGTGGAGATGTGTGTAGTTGTTACATTGTTATGTTGTATGGATTTGTTGATCATTGTGTGAAAATTTTTATGTGATGTTGAATTAATTAGTAGTTCATATGATGAGGTTTAAAGCCGTGTAGTTACATGGTAAGTTGAGTCATAACTTTTATGCCGTCCGTAACCTGTCAGTACGTCAATTACGTGACTATTTGGAGTTTTGGGCAAAGGATATGATTTTGCATGTGTGTGAACATAACGGGCTTGTTGTCTCAGGTTGAAAAGCAGGCCCATCCAGTATAAGTTTTTGGAGTATTATTGTATACTGGGCAGTTTTTGGTTTGAATCTTGGAGAAATTGTTCTGCCCAATGTTGTCAATGCTGTAACGCATTCCACGATTTGGTTCTGTGATAAAATACTCTGCAATAAAATCAGTAGGTGTATAGATATGAAGGGTGTGTGTGATCGTTAGGTCTTGAGGGGTATAGTCTGCAGAAGCTGGTTCTGTGCTCAGAGGAGGCTTCCACTAAGTGTTGAATTGATGATTGAAAAGGAAGGGTTTTCGCAGTTACCATCGCAGGACAAGTTGAGAGGTTGGATCTGTGCCTGGAATTCAGATAGTTCTGATTTCTGTAGCTGTTTGTAATGCAGTGTGGTAGTAGGGCAGGAGTGCTTCGATTAGAAGACCAGTGTTGAAGTGTACTGTCATTTGTTGCAGGGGTTCCTTGAAGCATCTTACTAGCCATGCCTCTGAATGCAGACATATCCACAGCACTTCAGTTGCTAGAGCACATACAACACGTAATAGATGTCAGTGATGATGCCAAGCCCCAGGCTCAAACTAGTGATGACCTGAATTTGCTCATCTCTGTTCTAGAGAATCCTATCTTGCGTGCTATTGTCTCAATTCAGGTAAGGAGCATGCAGGCATCCTACATATTTTGAAGACTGCTGTTTGTTTAGAATTTCATGACATTATTTTTGACACATGAAAATGAAGCAGAATTTGAGATTATTGATTTCTTGGATGTGTGATGCTGTATAGGTTTGTAGGTGTCACCAGTGTTTGGTGAAACCTGCCGCCTCCAGCTCTGCTAACCTGAAGGTGATGGAGGCAGCTGGTCACCCCACAGTGTTGGTATCTGTCACACATAATATCACATCAGCTTGTCCTGTATGCTGTGATTTTTATGCAGAATGTTTGTTCATAGGACAGAGGGATTTTATGTCTTTTGGTACAATCTAATTTCTTTTTAAACAGCGTATTCCTTTTTGTGCCCATGTCCATAGCTGATGGCTTTATTTATTTATTTACTTGTTTATTTATTTATTTATTTGCTGGTATTAGAAATATGTTATATCTGCACTCAGCATGCATTGTTATCACATGCTGCTGGTATAATCTGTTTGAAATGGCCCAGTTGGCAAACACTCACAGAATGTTGTTTCATTATATGCTTGATAACAAGGAATACTTATACTGATTGAGACATGTTCATTGTTAGTTCTCTAGGTCTTTTGTTATTCACAATCATAGGTCATTTTTATTCCCTTTTTGCATTGCTGTACCCAACTTCGACAGAATAATAGTAAGATCTTTGGAAACCATTATAACAAGTGTTCACATACACTTTGATTGCAGAAACACTGGTAATGCTTGACATGTGCTCACTTGTTTGAAATTATGACTTATTATTATTCTTGTATCATGGAACTTACTGTCACCAAAAGTAACATTCAGAGCTTTGAAAACTCACTACAGGCATTTAGAAATAAGATGACTATCAGTTCAGTAGTGCTAGTCACCAGTTTGTGTCTGATTCGACTATTGAAGGATGTAATGAAGTTCCCTGATAACAAGGGCAGAGATGGCTCTCAAAACGTTGGCTTATTCTCCGTTAAGTTATCTTACATGGCTGATAACCCGAGAACATTTTAGCCATGTAATGAAAGATCTGTGTGCTTGTGTTGATATCATGCTGCTCAGTGCTCAGTTTAATTTTTAAAATTACTCAGACTGCACAATAGCTGCTCAGGATCCCAGAAGTTGTAACGTTCATTAAATTTTATTGAGGTGGTTTAGTGTGTAGTGTTCTGCATTAGTGCATTTAATGAATTAACTTGCAACTGAAAGTGTAAGAACAGTGTTGTGTGACCACAGAGCCATAAATTATTAATTAGTGTCTTTCTTCATTGATTTAAAATTGATCCTAAAAACTAAAAATGTTGTTGAAAGGTGTTCGAAAGAAACCATCAGATTCTGAATACAGCAAAAGAAAGGCTGAGAGGGAGCATCAAGTTGAAAAATGTAAAAAAATCTGTGAATTTGCAGAAGTATTTTACATCAAAACGTCCTGAGAATGAGACTTGTAAAACTAGGTCTAACTTCAGTTTCTGTAGCACCTACAAACCACTTTAAGTTGGGTGTAACATACACTGGTTGTCATGTAAAAGAGGAACTAGAATATTAGTCTTATGTTTCAGAACTTCTTGATAGACACTTGTAATCATGCATTTTGTTTCTGTGCTTTGACAGAGGCTGCAGAACACCTTTAGCAAATATGACTTCACTGATTGGGCCCATTTATCTGCAGCCCTGAAGTCTCATGAAAAGAGCAGCAGTAGTCACATGACTTTTTTTCAAGAGTACATAGAAACCAAATCGAGACTGAAATGCAGAGTCACAGTTGACAATTTAAAACATATGTTTATTCAGAAAGAATCTGGATGCTGGAAAAATTGTGTAATCAGATTAATGAACATTACTTTGAGCAAACAATAAGCATTTAAGGGAATTCTGGTAAGCTGTGTACACATAATAATGGAAAATGTTTAGGGCTTGTTCAGTTGCTAGCAAAATTCGATCCTGGAACGCAAGAGCATGTTTCCAGCATTTTGAAAGGTGAATTAGACCATCACTGTAGAAAAAAATATCTGAAATGAACTTACTGACTTAGTGGTGGAAAAGTAACTCTAAAATAATTTCATGTGTTCAGAGTCCAAAACATTCTTTGCATAATAGCTTGCTGTACACCAGATACTAGTCATATGGAACAGCTGTCTATGACAATAAGATATGTTGATGTTGCGAGTGAAAATAATGATAAATGATGATGAAGGCATTGCAGGGTTCCTGGGGTTGACCTGTGTAGATTACTGCAGTGTTTTATTGAAATAATTGAAAGAGAGTGAACTTGAATTGAGACAGTGTAGAGTGCAGCCAACATGAAGGGCAAAAATAGTGGCATAGAAAACAAAATTTTAGATCAAAATCCGTTGGCAATTTTCATGCCATGTGGGTGACATAATCTGAATTGTGCACTGTATGATGCAGATAAATGGTCTGTCACACATGTAACTTTGCTTGGTGTCTTCAGGAGACCATAGTGTCTATTTGTTGCCTCATTTAACTATTGAAAGATCTTAACTCGTCATGTAAAATCTTTCACCATAAAGTGATTCAGCAACATGCGTTGTGAGTCAAAAATTGCCTGTGCAAAAGTACGTACATACCAGATTGTTGAAGTGGATGATTCATTTGTCGTTTTTGTTGAGGGAGAGGAAAGACAAGATCCCAACACTGCTTGCAAAGCTATTACTCTGTCTCAACTCTCTTAGTTTCATTAGCCACTTGATATGATGTAAAAAAAAAGTAAAGCACTCTCTGTACAGGCTTGGACAGGCCCTTAGCGTTCCGCAATGTTGAGGCTCCCAGATTTCTAGACAGTCAGCACATGAAGGGTGTAAGGTTGTCAACCATACGCACCAGGCACCTTTACTGCCTAGGAAGTGTTCCTGGTACTCATTTCTGTTAGAGGCTGAGGTGACCCAGGGCCATAGTGCGGCCGGAAGGTTATATCAAAGAAAAATTCCAGTGACGGCATTGGGAATCAGACCTGTGACCTTCCTGCTTGTAGCACAGTGCCTGAACAAACTGCGCTACTGGGTGCCCCCTATTTGATATGATGTACTATTCCAAATGAATGCCATCAGTAAATCTATTCAGAGCCAAAACTTTGTTGTGTGCAAGTCTGTGGAGTTAATTTAAGGTTGTCATGAATTTCTGAAACACTATAAAGAAAGTGGTTTCCAGGAACTGTTTCGCCAGCTATGAAGTTGCTAGTGGTCTTCAGGTAGAACCTGAGTGTCAGAGTGTGAAGACAGTATGACACATGAAATGCGCTCGTGATCCAGTCATGACATCAGAGAAGGAATTTGAAATTGAGTTTTTCATCATGTTACTCAGTACTGCTTTGATATTAGTTATTGAAAGAATCAAGCAGTTGTATCAAAACACAGAAACCTAGCTTTCCTGTACAAGATTAATGAATGCTGAAACAAGAAGAGCATATAAATCTTTGTTCAGATCTTCAGTTTGCTTTAAACACAAGTTTGGATGGAGATATACAAAGAGCTCCCATGTGTGATGAAATAAGTAGCATTAAGGGTATTGTGAAGAAGCCTAAAATTCCCACACTACTAAGTATTTTCAATTTTATGAAGAACTGTACCCTACCTAACATATGCGTTTGTTTGAGAAGTTTCTTATCCATGCCGGTTTCCATTGCTGGTGATGAGAGGAGTTTTCCCAGACTTAGTCATTAAGGCTTATTTAAGATCATGTATGTACCAAGAAAGATAGTATTCCCTTGCTACCATTGCAAAAGCACTATCACTCAAAATGCCCGTTTATCTGAATTGGTGAAAAGTTTTGCCGACGAGAGGTATGAACAGTCAACTTTCAATGAAGCGCCATGTGAATACATATTTTTCCATGTATGACACTGTTTCTATTCAGTGTAACTATTCGGTATAATAGAGGTAATTTTTATAGATTCGTCTGTTTATGAAGACTTAACATGTTTGTTACAAATAGTGTGAAAACATTATATAAATAAAAATCAGGGCTCGGGGGGAGCACCAGACGTATTTAACACAGGGTGCCAAGGTGAGTAAAGCCAGCTGCTATAATATTAACATTTTTCGTAGGAAAATAAATTGACATTTTATGGCTGAGAATTGTTTCTGTTGCTGGGTTTGGTGTTAGCAGCATTGAAGATTTAATTTTACTGCTTAGGATTTAGAGTTTAAAAACCTATAAGTTTGGGAGTTATGCTCATGTCGTGATGTAAAGATTACCAGTGTCACATTACCACTGTCGGGATCTGAAACATCACCCAAACTCTACTGTGTCTGTGCAGGACTCGCTGAGTGAGCTGAACCAGCAACTGCTGCGGCATCCGTCAATCTTACCAGTTGACTTCGATATAACTCCATGTGGTGACCTGGTGCTGAGTGTTCCACACCAAGTAGAGCGATATGATGCAGGATTTGAGCGAGATTATCAGAATCATGAGTTTGATGATCAGAGAGTGCCTGTGGCCAAATTGTCTCATAGCTCTTCTGGTGATACATCATCACTGCAGGTAAATTATCAACATTGTTATGACAGTGTGTACTAACACATTCAGATACATGGTTTAGAACTTAAAAAATGGAATGCTTCTTCTGTTGTACGCTGGTTCACATACATTCCTTATGTGGTAGAGTGTTACATGGTTATGTATTTTGTGTCACAGTCTGTGGGTTACTGTGTAAGTTATTCTGAAGCATTTGTACTATCTTGAAAGGTTGTAAGTTTTAATATGCAACGCCACATGAACTTCAAATACCATTCAGAGTGTTGGTGTTTTAAAACATATTCAAAAATGTGGTTGCAAAATCTTGCTTCTTGTTGAAAATTGCTGGAGGTGTGGTTAGATAAGTTTTCATCCAGGTCTGAAGTGGTGGAGCACATTGTGGCATGTGAAATTCAATTTGTTGCAGGCATCTTGATGCTAGAGTATATGAGGTTTGTGTGCTTATTAATCTTAGAGCTTGGGGCTTCCTGGCATGACTAACAACCTAATAAAGGATGCAGGAAAAAGTGGATTCCATTTAGATGTACTGTCATATTGTGATGCTGGATGAGGGATACATTATGAGAGGTGAATTTGGTGCAGAAATTTTATTGTTAATTCCTAAGTAAGCGTACAAAACAGAATGTGTAACTTTAGCTTGTGGTTATGTAGTTTCCTATGCAGTCGTCACAATCAGGGTTATATGATACATGTTATATACCATGTAACCTACATGGTCTTTTGTTTTTAGTTGAAGTTGCATGGCTACCTGTTTTGACCATTCAGTTGTCATTGGGTTGTGCTATATTTGGATATCACAAAATGTAGAATACTTTCAATCACATGTTATTTTATATAGAATTGCAGTTGTTTTTAATTGTGGTGTTCGCCTTGTACTTTTTCGATATTTTCTTTTGATACTTGATACTTAAGTATGTGACTGAATGACTGAAGTGTGTAACTGTGTGAATTCAACAAAAAATAGAAGTTTATATAAGTTGTATTGTACAGTGCCATTGTTCCTGATGACCGTAATGGTTGATCATTTCACATCCAGTCACTTGTGCTGTACACACCAACCACATTTAGTGGCTCGTTCTGACACAGATTAGTGGAGAGGTTTCAGGGTTTCTGTGGCTCATCCACAATCACTTTGTGGATTTCTGTGTGACATACTTCATGGGCTAAATACATGAGCTACAGGAAATGTCTTTAAATTCAGATGGGTGTTTCCTGTAGTATTGTTTCTGTGGAGGAAAACACTCAACATGTAAATGAAAAAGAGTTGAGTAGTAGGTTCCATTTTGGACAGTAAGGGAACATGCACAGAACTTGTGCTGATGAAATACTGTATGAAAGTTGTGCTAGATTGAAGACTGTGCAAAGAAAATTTTTTTGGGTCCCTTTACATGAAACATATGTGTCCACATCACCTCTACAACCTGCAACAAGACTGCTGCATTTGCATCCATATAATACAATCTTGGGTTACAAGCTCGTGATAAAGATTGTGAAGCACGGTGAATTTTGTTAACTGGTACCAACAAGGGGTGCATACTGGAGAAGTCAGCAGTCAGCCCCACATTCATTCTGTTGACTGATGAAGCTTGGCTTCAGCTCAGTGGGTGTGTGAACTCCCAGAAAAACACACTGGTTTGTTAACTCTCATGTTAACTCACGGAATGGCATTACATGATGTTTTAAGGTTGTGTATGGTGTGTTATGAGTGTGCCTATGATTATAGAACCCAGTTTTTTGTTTGAGATCATAAAATCACGCTGGTAATGTAACACACTTTCTGACACCATTTTTTAACAGTTGTCTAATTAAAAGAGAACATGCACCTCTTATCAGCGAGACAATGCAACGGCCAGCACCACAAATCTTTTGCAGCACTTTCTTTAAACACAGTGAATAAGATTCTGTTAACTGCAATACACCTTCACTTTGATGACTGGACGCAACTACATTGAACTAAAATATGCAGACCTCAGTCACAGCAAACTGGAGTAGTGTAGATTGATTGTTGCCATGCTTGCCATTATGCTTCTGTATGTGATATATACTGTATAAAGGTAAAGGTAAAGGTGAAGCTATCCGTATGCAAGCCTGGATAGGCCCTTGGGGCTCCAGGAGGTTGAGGTTCCTAGAATTTCTTGACACTTGGCACATGAAGGTGGCAAGGTTGTCAGACCTAAACACCAGCCACCTTTACCCCCAGGAGACATCCTAGTACTCAATTCTGTTAGAGGCTGAGTCAATCCCGGGGCCATAGTGAGGCTGGAAGGATTCAGTCGATCAAAAATCCTGATGACCCCATCAGGAGTCGAACCAACATACGTTGTATGATGTTGATTGTGAGGACAGTAAAGGAAAATATAGCCAGAACCATAATATGGGGTAAAAATATC
>BLKM01000682.1:164650-182909 GCA_013340265.1 Coptotermes formosanus | reverse complement strand
TCAAATAGCTCGATACTGAAGCAGATACACGACAAGCACATCGCCCCACACGAATCTGATCTCCCTACCAGCATGTTGGAAGGTCTGCACAGGGTCTGTGGTCGCGATAAGTACGCGTCAATGAGCTACGACAAAACCGTTTCCTCAGCCTTCGGACAACTGAGGTGCAGGTTACAGAAAGTGCCTCAGGCGTCTGTGGATGTCAGCAAGTCGCTGGCTCTGCAGAAGGGGAGCCCATACAAGGGGATACTTCAACACAGGTAAGCACACTGAAACATGACATACATGGAAAGAGGCCGCTTGCAAAACATAGTTATAGATGGAGATAAATGGTCATTTTATACTTGGTTCCTTTACGACGCCTTTAATAAGTAATCGATTTACTCCATGAAGCGGGTTCCTTCTTGATAAGCTAACAGTTCCTCAGCTAGTCACGATTTCTACGTAACTTTGAAAACCGAAGTTTCATGACTGCATTCACAATAGTACGCAAACTACCCCAAGAGCGATTAATCCTGTACACACCCTCTCAAAATAGTTTTATGGTCCATTTAATATTATCCTCCCATCTAGTCCCAGGTCTCCCAGGTGGCTTCTTTATTTCAGATAATCGCACCAAAAGCCTTATATGCATTTGTTCTCCCCCAGTACGTGCTACATGTAACGCCCATTTCATCTTTCTTCATCTTATCACACAACCGAACCACATGCGGTGAGGACCACCAATCGTCAAGGGCTTCATCACGTAACTTTCTCCAGTGTTCTGCTTTCTCCCCCCTAACGCCCTACACAACTCAGGCTGTGCAGCTTCGAATGACGTAGGATTCTTCTTCAATGATGAACTGGAAAGCATTTCGTGGAAACAGCCTTGTCCTCTTTGTTTTAATCTTCTCGAATTGGATTTGATGAACTGAGGAAAACCACGGAAAACCGCAGTCACCATTCCAATGAACCACCAAACACGAGGGCATACCACCCCTTTCGGTTAAAACACTCTTGACTGCATACACTTCCCTGCACGACTGAGAATAAGGCAGTATGATATTCAATCTTCTGGGATGTTACACCGTGCAGACTGCTAAAGTTAGACGTTTCGAAAGTTTGCAATTCCGACATATTGAGGTAAAGTAGCACAGCCCGATTTTGAACAGTTAAAATATATGTTATATTGTTTAAAGAAGCATACCATCGGATACTACTCCAAGCCAGCTGAATCTAATCCGCACCTTGGCCTACTTTTCTCGACAACCAATTCTAACCCTTCATAGACTCAGATTAACCCATATTCGATATAAAGATTCAGTCCGTACCGCGCAGTAAACACACTCCGCCTCGGTTATAAAAACCAGTCAGTTAATGCTGTATAGGGAAATAATCGCTGTTTGTTCTGAGATCCACACAAAACACACAAATACACTGTGTGGGCAGAACGTAGTATTTGTGCATGTTAAACCTGACGGTACATACAGTAACCACTGGGCTTTAACCTTTTAAAGCCTAGCGGTAACTTTACATACCACCGGATTTATCATTAAAAAATTCTACGTGGTGCCCACATTGCGTTTATGTGTTTTGTACGGATCTCAGAACAAACAGCAACTTTTGCCCTATAAAACATTAAGAGATTGGTTTTTATAACCGAAGTGGAGTCTTTACAGCGCGGTACGCACTGAGTCCATATATAAAACAGATACGCTTCGTCTTTAAAGGGTTAAAGGGTTAATATAACCGACCTTTCCCTAATCTGGTCTTGTAAGTGACTCACGCCTATTTACTCCGTATTTTCCGATTCAGGCTCAAGCGCTCCAAGAGAGCCTCCTTTACCCTCAGGATTAAAGAAATACGATCGTTTAAAATGTCGGTTACTATTTAGCATTCGTCACAACGTAAAATCTCAGAATACTTGAATATTTGTCACCACCTCCCTTGGAACCTGAAGCCCGCAGGTTGATCCAAAAGTAAAGTCAGATCAGCGCATTTACTGAGCCACAGAAGCAAGCTAATCCGTGGATACAGCATCAGCACAAGGCTCGTTTATCCGTGACATTAAATCTTCGACGTTTCAGGTTACTGCAAATGCGCCAAAGTGGGTTGCTGCAGATGTTGTATAAGAAGAACTTCCCACACAGCTTCGTGGAGGAAGGACACGACTTCAGCAGCGTATCCTTAAGTCAGGTCACACCGATTGCTGCTGTCTTAGCAACAGGAATCATGGCCGCCATTCTTGCACTTACGTATGAGAGACGCTTCACACGCAGATGGCGTGGACGCTTCTAGAGTAAAAAGGTAAAGCAACCCCGTAACAGGCCTGGACAGGCACTGAGGGTTCCAGGAGGTTGAGGCTCCCAGATTTCAAGACAATCTGCAGAGAAAGGTGGTAAGGTTGTCAGCCATAAGCACCGGCTGCCTTTACCCTCCAGGAAATATTCCTGGTACTCATTCCTGTTAGAGGCTGACTTGACTCCAGGGCCATAGTGCGGCCGGCAGGATTATGTCAATGAAAAATTCCAATGACACCATCGGGAATCGAACCCGCGACCTTCAGGCTTGTAGCGCAGTGCCTCAACCAACTGCGCCATCACGTGCCCCTGTTTCTACAGTAAGTCAGTGTTTATGACTCAGACCATTGTATCTCGCTGAGGAATTGTCTGTATGAATTAATACATTGCCACAGTAAGTGGTTCAAATTCCTTAACCGCTAATATAGGCTGCACTGAGCCATCTTTCCTGAAGAAACCAAATGTGTTATCCATCAGAAGTGGCCCATAAATATTATGCGTTTTACTACCACTTTTAATAAACGCTAGTATTATTTTGAGTATCATCTATCAGAAACAGGACGTTTCGGCAACTCTGTCCCAATCACCAGATATAAAATTTCGTAATAACTTACGCCGGTTAGAAAGATCGATCACTGGACACTAATAGCGAGACGAAACATGTGAACCAACACATTTAGTCCAGAAATGTCGAAAGAATACTCACAGCACGGATGTACACAAGTGACAGTATTAAAATCAGTCACATACAGAGACAGTATCAGAACGTAGAATGGCTACAAGCGGCGAGGGCAGCGTGGAATGGTGACGTTTCGACTAACAAACATTTATGTTGATTTTGGAAAGAAGAAAAAGATAAAATGAATAAACAATATGAATGGGAATATTTTACAGAAAATTAGTAGAACGGAAATCAATACACAAGACAAAAGTTAGGGTTTATATAAACATAAGAAAGTAAAAAGTGATTATGTCATAATATGCAAAAGGATGTTTGGTTTAAAATGCTTGGAAGGAATTTACATATATACTGTACACATGTATATTCCAAATATAGGTTATAGACTGACGTACATGATGAAAAAAAATACTGTTTCTACGTCTAGACATAAAGGGTGTGAACGGCAAACACCCGGTGCTAAGCACACACAGGCTTGTGTAAAATTTGACTTAACTAATAAATATTCGATTTGATTTGCTACCAAAACAATGTGTAAGTCTCTGCAGAAGATTTAAATTACACAATAAGCTAAACACATGTGTGTCATCTTACTATAACGCTAAAGAGAAAATTCAGGACCACGAGATAATAAGGGTCGATTTGTAGTTGGTGTCAAATTGAATCTTACAGATTTGTTGCAGATCCCAGTGACCGGTCTCTGCATGAAACTAAACACTCCCTTACTTTAGCGCAAAGAATGACCCCCTGTAGGTTTCCACAAGGAAAAATGCAAGTGAACTTGCAATTCCTAGAGCGAGGATCACAAAGATGGGCATCACATCGTACAGGTCGACTGACAGCTTCTGCTTATCGTTGCTGTGAGTGGCGAACAACAGCTTGAAGGCGAACTGATCGTATTCTCGCTTCAGAACGCCGACGTACCGCATTTGCTGCAACCTGCAACACCACAAGTGGAAGGATCTGTGGGACTGGCGGTAGCAAGACCGACGGCCTGGTGACTCAGTCGGTGAAAAACGAAATGTTCCGTACAGAAATAATGGTGATATATTTTAACCGTCTAAAGCCCAGTGGTTACTGTATGTACCGCCAGGTTTAACATTCACAAATTCTACGTTCTGCCCACACAGTTTATTTATGTGTTTTGTGTGGATCTCAGAACAAACAGCGTTTATTTCCCTATACAGCATTACTGACCTCCACTAGCGATACAGGCTGATCAACAAGCTCGGATAGCCATACGTGAAGACTGAATGTAACGATAAAAGAAAATGTACACCACATACAAAACCCACCAAACGACCACCTAAGGTCGCGTCAAACACAGCCAGGTGCGTGGTTCATGTCTGTCACATGTTGGCCTAATAACATACAGGAATATCTTCCATCCTTAAAATATACAATATTTTTGGGGTTTTAATAAAACCATAACTCATTTTTCATGTGTTTATTATTCCTTTATTGAGAATAGTAGCGAATTTCTGTATTTTATTAGGCTAACTGTGAAAGACAGGCCTCTTCCGTAGCATACTTTCCAGATTTTACTCTACTGTTTGCACCTGACGATGACCGGAAAAAACCGCCGAATCATGTCGAGAAGTAACTAAACAAAGGTATAGAGTTCAACTGTTATGTTTGTCAGTACAATAAGTCGATATTGATTAGATGTTATACATTTTATCTATTAACAGCGTCGTTAAACAAGCCCCCAACAAATATTCATGTAGCTGCGTTTGCAGTACGCGTTTACATTTACAACATTTCCAAGGAAAATACTGACTCCATGTTCAAGAACGAAATCTTTACAATCCATGTCTGCGAAACGTTGCCACCTAACCTACCAGACTATAAGGTGTGATGACGTAGAAGACCACAACGTGAATCTCCTTTTGGTGAGAGCACCGTACCACATGGGACTCGCTTATAAAATATAAAAAGTCTTACTTGAAGTTCAAAATGCCACGATAAGGATTTCTCTTCGCCGTAGCTATTGTAAACATTCCAGGGTAGTAGGCCCGTGGGATGAGACTGATGCTGCATGGGGGCAGAGCCATTGGCATTAAGAGCATGTAGTCTGAGGCTAAGTGTGCATACTTCCTGTCACGACAGAGGCGGTATAGCCCTTCCCAGTCGCTCGGTTCCATAAGATGTTCAATTGGAGCAATCAGCTTCACGTAGATATCTCTCAGCAATTTATTACTGGAGTTCTGAAACAGAAAGTTTGTGGACAGCTGTCAGCAGTTTATCACGAGAGTTCTGAAAGAAAGGGTTTCTGGACACAGGCGTATGTCAGCAGTTCGTGGCTGTAACTCTGAAACAAAACGCTTGTAAAAATACCTCAGCAATGAACCAGTAGAATTATGGAACAAAGACCGCATTCAGCAACTGCGTGCATTAGAGAATACATCCCCAAACTTATAAACGTCTCACCGTCAGGATCACTGGGTGACATGCAAAAAACAGTGCGTACTGCAGCCAGAGAAACTGGGAAGCCTGTGGCAGCCACCGTGTGACGAAACACATAGCCATATATGTTTTCAGGCTTTGAAGGCGACAAAATTGTATGAACTCTACTCGGGCTAATAGCCGTGTCAATTGTTTAAAAACTTCAGACGTTTCAGTGTCTCTGAAACGTCGGAAGTTTTTAAACAACTGACACGGCTATCAGCCCGAGAAGAGTTAATACGTTGCCATATGGTTACTACTGTGTGCGACTGGCTGCAGATCCAACCGCCTATTTGTAGTGTCATATAGCAATGTTTGTCAACCTGTGGACCGGGAAGTAAATAGGCTCTGCTCAATAAAACAACGTTATTTCTTGGGTCTTTTCCTCATTTCAGTTTTATTACCATTACAGCTAGGAAAATTAATTGTCCTGGGGCCGATTTCATCCATGTACCCCTCCTAAGATCCTTAACGCTTTCTCTCCTCCCTCCCTCCCTCCCTCCCTCCCTCGCGCTGTTTCAACCCTATTGGCTGTAACCACGCTTACAGATTACCAGGCACCGCTCACACCTTGCCCAATATAAACTGCGTAACGTCGTGTCGCCTGTATTTCTTCTTGAAGTTCTTGACCCTTAAAGATGGTACCGACAGGTTTGTCCCGAAACGTCGGTGAAAAATTGAAACACGACGCTGCGTAATAACTCAGAACAGCGCAGATCCCAGGAAAATTGTTCTTTTAATGTTTTCATTGGCTTAATAAACACTTTTAGAGTCACGCATGTTCCTTACGCGTCAATACAGAATGTTCCACCTGAAACCGGTTCGCTTACACGGCGATATCAAGAATGCTGGCTGCTTTTAAGTGGAAAACCTCGATTTTCAAATATAAATTTTACCAATTGTCGTGGCTAAGGATTCCAGGATTTGAGATAATTTTGATTAGGAAATCCGCGGAGTTAGTGACAGTCTGTAAAGGGGCCAAGGTAACAACAAGTTTCATAAACAATACATATAACATGGCCACCGTTCGCCTGTGAGAGTCAATTATCTTACCCCTTACGGCTAGATTTCAAACTGTCATGTGGAATATTACAACGTGACATCCTTTAGAAATTCACCATGAAATGGAGACAGCACATCCTTCACAGTTACATGTCACACACTAATCATCAGTGCACAGACATCCGGATGTTCAGGGACTCACACACGATACTCACTTTGAAGTAGTCCACTTGCTCGTTCGCCGCCGTCATCCCCAGGCGGTAGGACCCATCCTTCAGGAGTCCTTCGAAGTCTGTGAAGGGCAGAACAGGGTCCCTCAGGGTCAGGTTCGTAATGAAGGCTGCGGAGTAGCAGCCCAGGAGAAGCAGCCCTGTCACGTATATAGTCACGAAGAGTGTCCGCAGAGAAGCTGACTTCGGCGCTTCCCCATGCGCTGTGGAGAGAAGGATCTCAGTGCGGCAGTGACAGGCGTGAAATGGTTGTATCGACGGGCATAGCAGGACAACAGTTTAAAACAAACACAACAGTCCTGCCTTTTGTTATATCCCGCAGGTCTCTATACTTCATGTCTGTTGGGACTTGCGTTGTACGATAATTTTCAAAGTCACAAAAATGGTAATAATAATAATATTAATAATAATACATGATCATGAATACCTGAACAACATACATGGAAACCACGAAATCAAGGAACTAGAGAAAACAGCCATATTGGGCACTGCACACATACTTGGGAAAGAAATGATGGAAAAGTACGCAAGTTTATAATGAGAAAAAAACATTACATATACCATATATTATAAATACACAAAAGCTGCAGAGTACTTCCTAGAAACATGGTTTGTTTCCGGTGTGTAACTATAAATACCCTACACAAGGCTGGCAAAGAATAATAATAATAATAATAATAATAATAATAATAATAAATTAATTCTTTATTATTAAAGTGCTCACACAATATCCAAGAAAAACAATTACAGGGCAGCACAGAACCATAAGGAAAATATACACAATAACTAACCACAAATATAACACATGAGATAAACAACTACAAACAAAACACAAAAACAACTAAACACAAAGACAATACCAATACGAAAACAATAAATTTATGTCTGGTTCTACCATATTACCCCACATTATTTCATAAAAGACATGATTTTCGAGGAAACGTTACTAAGCATAAAATGTGAGTTTTGATTTTTTATAGAACTCTTGTCAGAAGCACTTCTCATCCTAACACAAAAATTCAGCGATATGTTGTCATAGAAGTGCATACGTCTTCCTGTAAATTACACGTTATTCCCATCAGCTCTTAATGCAACTTGAACTTCCTCGACATATTTTCGAAAAATACTCAGATGTCAAACATCATGAATATGTGCCCAGTGGGGGCCGAGCTGTTCCATGCGAACGGACAGACGGACAGACGCACTGATATAAATAAAATAATACTCGCTGTTCGCAATTTTGAGAACGCGCCTAAAAACACGAGGAAATTCTTACAGCTAGTCGGTTTCCCGACCTGGACTCAAACCCGACACCTCGCAAATGTATATCTGGTAAGTAGTTACCGTTACATTGACGCCATCCGTGGTAAGCATACAGTCGGTAATGTAGTTACCTACCTTGCTGGCAAACAGCAGAGTAAACAATGAAGATCGCTTCTGCGAACCCAAAATTCCTGTCCTCAATGTTTATGCTGTGACGAATCAGCCAGGCTGTAGCTGCCAGACAGACTGTCAACACAATCATGGCAAATCCCACAGCGACCCACACGTGCCAACTAAAAGGCAGTAAAATTGCATTCCACTGCATTTCAACTGAGTCCGGTGTTCTGATGATCACGTGCGTCCTGTTAGACAGAAAACTGACGGCACTCTGTGACGCTCAAGAAACAAATGAGTCAGTAAAACTAACACGTTATCAAGTTTGGCTGTGACATGCACATACCTGAGGTGGTTAGTTCCCTGTTTGTAAATTCAGAGGCTTTTGTTCAAGCCCAGGATAGACCATGTGGGATTTACGGACAAGAGATACAGAGTGATTCACGATCTCATGATAAAGTAGGTGGAACCCATGGGCAGGAGCTACAGCGTGATTTAGGACCCCAGGACAGAAACTGTGCGATTTATGGGCAACAGACAGTTTGATTCAGGATCCCAGGATACAGCATCTGGGATTTATGGGCAACAGATACCGGGTGATTCATGATCCCATGATAGAGTAGGTGTAATTTATGGGCAGCAGCTACAGTGTCATTAAGGACTCAGTGACGCAGCATGTGGGATTTATGTCCAACAGCTACGCAGTGATTCAGGCTCCAAAGATAGAACATGTGGAATTTATGGGCAACAGATGGTGGGTAATTCAGGAAGAAAGGTCAATATTTTGGGAGGAGATAGTATCGATCATTACGACAAAAAAAATTCATACGAACAAGTGTCTAATTCTGGATGGTTACGGAGAAAAGCTGTTTGAATTTACAGACCTATCTCTGTTTGATTTTTGTCTGTGGGGTTGGATGAAGAGCAAATCTTACAAAAGAGAGTTGGATACACGAGACAAATCCTTCGCTCGCATTACGGATGCTGCTGCCCGCATGAAGAAACGTGAAGATCAACTCAGACGAAAATACGCGATGTTCGCACATGAGTTGCAAAGTGCACTAAGGTTCACTGTGGTATTTTCGAATACTTATTGTGAAATGTAACAAATCTGCCGTGTGTGTGTAACAAATTTGTCGTTTAAACATTAAAATTGAAACAGAAAGAACACTAAATAATTTCTTTTTCTTTATTCCCATTCACAATGCTCTTGTATTTGTAGATTCAACCAGCTCTGTGTCGGTAATCATTCAGATTTAGACACATGTACGTATGAACTTTTATTCTCACAATGACCGACACTGTCACCTCCCCAAATATTGACATTTCCTCCTAAATCACACTGTATAATTCGCAACACTTCGTGTTCTACTACCAGCCATCATATCACCACTGCCCCATACTGATTTATCATGTGCCGGTACAGTAAGTCACACTACTCTAGGAATCAGTCGAATTTGCCTGCTAAAATAAGAAATAATGTACACCAGCTGCGTTATCGAGTAAAAATCCTGGAAGAGGCCCAAATATTTCTTGTCTTAGCAACTACGGTCAGACCAAGTCTGAAGACTTTTCCTATCCTCCGCATTTAAAATTCAAGGAACTTGACCTCCAGTATCAAATACCCCATTATGGCGCGATAAATAAGCACAGGGGTAAATTCGAATCCGTTAAACTAACCAACTAACTAACTCCACGGTGCAGAGGCCTTTTTGAGAAGCTAACAGTTTCTCAACTAGTCAAGAAATTCCCCGCATTTTATGGAACCCGGAGGTTCACTACCGCATTCATAAGAGCCCTCCACCTGTCCCTAAACTGAGCCAGCTCAATCCAGTCCATGCCTCCCATCCCACTTCTTCAAGATCCATTTTAATAGTATCCTCCCATCTACGCCTCGGTCTCCAAAATGGTCGCCTTCCCTCAGGTGTCCCCGCCAAAATCCTGTATGCAACTCTCTTTTTCCCCCATACGTGCCACATGCCCCGCCCATCCCATTCTTCTCGATTTGAGTACCCGAATAATATTTGGTGACAAGTACAGGTCATTAAGTTCCAAGTTATGTAGTGTTCTCCACTCCCCTCTCGCCTCGTCCCTCTTAGACCCAAATATCCTCCTTAGCACCCTATTCTCGAACACCGTCAGTCTTTGTTCCTCCGTCAGTGTGAGAGACCAAGTTTCACACCCATACAAAACAACAGGTAAAACTACAGTTCCGTATACCCTAATCTTTGTGTTTTTGGATAGCAACCTGGAAGACAAAAGATTCTGCACCGAACGACAGCAAGCATTCCCCCACTTCAACCTGCTCTTAATTTCTTAAATTGAAATCCGTTAACTTTAATTATCGCACCTCTTATGAAGTTAATTTAAGGCGGAAGACTGCAGTCATAAGCGCAGAGCTGGACGGCCGGGGTTCGAATCGTGTCATGGAAAGAGACTTTTCTCTTCTCCGAAACGTCCAGACCGTCTTTCGATCGCACCCAGCCTCCTACTCGTGGGGTACCCACCATTCTTTCCCGACGGTAAAGCGGCCGGGGCATGAAATTGAGCAGTCACCTACCATCAGCACCGAGACTAAGAATGAGTGGAGCTATACCTCAGCTCCCCTGTATGTCTTCATCGCGCGGACAGGGAGCACTAATTCTTTGCCTTTACCTATGGAGTTTAATTAAGAATGACACACCCATGGTGGCAAAGCAATGGCAGGCGCAGTTTTAATACAGTACATGCACATGAGGAGTCCCTTCGTGCCGTGGCCTATTGTTCCAGCCACGGATCACAGATGACTGTGCAGTAATGGCGGAACGATTGCTGGCAGGAAAAAACTAGATGTGCTGGTAAAGAAACTACCCCCGTGCCACTGGGGTCCACAACAGTTACCAAAGACCTACCCTACGGACATTTTTAGCGAGATTTCAAGTAAGGAATGGCTCCGCCAAAATACACGGTAAGTTCAGATTCTTTTTTATTTACTCGCATAGGTTAGCTTACAGCTGAGCCATCTGGGAACAGAATGAGTTAAGCCCAAAGCTGCTCATTGATAAAGGAAATTGCTGCCTCCACCTTTACGGCAGATGCAGGAGATACTAGCACCAGTTTCAGCCGACATGTTGACATCCACCTAAACGTTTACACGGTTTACTAGGCCATTTCATGTACTAGTGTTAACACTGTAGCCCTTGAATCACTGCCGCTTGATTTTCAACTGAAATGTATGTGGGTGAGTCAGGAAGTTATCAGGAAATATGGTTTTTATATCACGTTATTTTGGCTGCACTGCACACTGTACATGCTGGTGTAAGCACTGGAACATCAGCGCGACGTTGAAAATAACGCCGAGTACGCAGAAAACTTATTCCGCTGTACAGACTGAAGTAAATTTGTACTGTTGTAAAAAGCTGTACTCACGGCGCTGAATTTTACCTCTAGACATGACAGTACCTCATTTCTACTGCTGGTGTAGTGAAGTCCGCCGCATCCAGTCTCGATGACGACATCGTAACAGGTATATAAGCAACATCCACTTCACGCCTCTGCAGCATACCCAAAATGCCTAACCAGGATCCATTTGGCAACATGATACCGTCAAAGCCTATAAAATCTTTATTTCCGTAGAGTTTTGTCCTGTGAATAAAGGAAGACATCTCGTAGAATGGGAGGAAGTGTCAATTAACATACAGAAGTGTCAGTGAGATGGGCAGCAGTGTCATTTAACATACAGAAGTGTCAGTGAGATTGGAAGCAGTGTCAACATACAGAAGTGTTAGTGAACTGAGAAGCAGTGTCAATTTACAGAAGCGTCGGCGAACTGGGAAGGAGTGTCAACATACAGAAGTGTTGGTGAACTGAGAAGCAGTGTCAATTTACAGAAGTGTCGGCGAGCTGGGAAGCAGTGTCAGTTAATATACAGAAGAGTCAGTGAACTAGGAAGCAGTGTCAGTTAACACTCAGAAGAGTCAGTGAGATGGAAAGTACTGTCCATAAACGTGGAAGAGTTACCGAACACTCTGTTATGTAATGCAGTACAAACACTTTACCGAGCGGTTTGCTATTCTCAAAATCTTATCAGGTTTCAAAGTACGCCTGTAAATGTTCATCTCAGTTATGGCAGTAACAATAGGACGGCTTCCCCACCGCCGATTTACACAAAACCTACCGTATTACTCAACAAATTCTTTTTAAAATCTTCTGTGCCGTATTTTATTAAAATCGGAAAGATAAATTTAGAAAGTATGAATAAACTTTCATACATTCCCATCAGTAAAATACTGCTGTCACTGTACTGATTTCCATGAAACGGCACAACACCTTAACGGCATTCGGGGGAGATCTCTTGTAGCCAGTTTCGCCTGCGTAGGTCAAGAAATAAGTAAAGTGCGAGTACAATTTCATTTATCTCAGTAAGTAAAGTATTATTGTCACTGAGACAATTCTCATGAAAATAACACTCCCTCAACAACGTTTTGAAAATATCTTCTATACCGAATTTCATGAAAATCCGACAAACGGTTTAGTCTTTGATACTAAACCACAAAGACATGGAAGGACAAAAATGTCTGCCTACAAAACACATCCTGTGTTTTCCCGCTTTGTAAGGAAGGCTTAACTCAACAAGTAAGAAGGAAGCAGTGTCAGTAAACATAAAGAGCACGTGACAGATGGCACCAGCGTTATTACTGTCGCAATTTTTAGTAGAAAACATTTTACCTGTTCAAATACCAACACAGAAGTTCCGTATATGTAAGGCGTAATATGTGTAACTGCTTCTGTATGTAGTTGCCAAAGGTAACAGCTGTTAACTTAGTGCCACCAATCATGGTACGTTCTGTTTTCCTCATGCAGTGAATTCACCTTCTCCTAGGGTTTTCACTTCACATGCGTCTATTAGGAGCTCTTGATAAGTGATAGGGTGATCAGATTACGCCACATAGATACGTAATATACGTGTGATATATGAGAAATGATCGCAGAAATTTCGTCAGAAAAGCAGAAAGGAAGACACTTGGGGAACTACATGAAGTCTGGGGTAAATATCAAAATTAATGAGGGGAGGGGAGTGTTGCATTCGGGGGTCGGGTGGGGAAACGTGAGGGTAAGATATTACTTGAAAATCCTAAGCGTTGGTGGGAGGATAGCAATGAAAGTGTATGTTTTTTAGATATTATGAAGGACGAGGACTGGATTGATCTGGCTCGAAATATGGACAGGGGAAGATCTGTTGTGAACACGGCGATGAAATTTAGGGTTCTATAAAAAGCGGCGAATTTCTTAACTAGCTGAGAAACCAATATATTCTCAGGCAGCACTGCGTTATGTGAAGTTGGTTAGCTGGTTGGTTGGTCAGAGTTAGAAAGGGGGTTGAAGGTATGTGTGTTAGTGTAGGTTCGGGATTTTGTTAAGATGGTAATGAACACGCGTGATTGTATTCGAGAGATTTTTCTCCATGACGCAACAGCCCCTAGTGGGTCAGGGCCTCCTCGTTAGCGAGGCTTCACGATCACACTCAGACACACCACACCCGGTAGGACTCCTCTGGACGAGTGATCAGCCGGACGCAGAGAGTTCTACCTGGCAACGCACAACACTCAAAACAGACAGGCATCCATGCTACCGGCGGCATTCGAACCCGCAATCCCAGCAAGCGAGCGACCGCAGACCCACGCCTTAGACCGCGCGGCCAACGGGATCGGCTGTTCGAGAGATACCCATTCCAAACTTCGGCTGGAACGCCATCAAACCGACAGGTTTCTGTACTTCCTTCTGTACCTCTAAATAAATACCTCAATAGTACTTCAGTTGCGTCACGATCATTCACCAACCATGCTTCCGACATTAAATGGTGTGAAATACTGCCATCGTCGATAAACAAACAATAAGAAATACTTGCGTGCAGTTTAATGAGGCTTCTATTATCGGCCAGTATTTCATGAAGACACCCCCAAGATCCCTAAAGTCTTTCCCATGCTCTTCCATGTAAATAAACCCCTGCAAAGAAACAAGATCATTTTTCACACAAACACGTAACTAGGTCAGTCCCTCAGATGTTTCAATTCCTGGGTAAGAAAAGGTATGAAGTCAATTACAAATACGAGCATTTTCTGAGGTAAAGTATTCAGAAATACAACAGTATACCCGTGTTCAGGATCTCCAACTTTCGTGAACACTTATTATAAGACTGTTCTTTCGACCTTTCTTTGACTTTCCTGAAGAATCGGGATGAAACAATGTGAATGGTTAAGTCGGCTGCACCAGATTCCCTGCTGTTGCTCCGAACAACTGCGCGGCCTTGTCTTTGATACCTGACGATTGTTTTCGTGCTTTATGGAGCGAGATTCTCCTTATTCTTAGAAAAATTGCACTTTCTTAGAAAAAAATGTCATGCTTTCTATGACGTTTAAGGTAATTTTATATTTTCATTATTGATAGCTCTCCAGTTGCGAGTGCTGATTGTCCGCATTCTCCTGCCTAAGGTTTTAAATCATATTTTATTACGTTCTTGAAAGTACATATGCGTTTTAAGTTGAAAAAGAATTCCGATGTTCGTGATGATTTTAGCGGTCGCAAATAATCACGAACGTTTGGACACAATTTTGATCCTCTTCAAATGTACTGGGATGTGCTACTGTTGCCTTGTAGCAACCTTGTTAGACAGCTAATTAAGTGCTACCTGATAGACATATTCCTTCGGCATTAAGTGTTAAATGTATTAAATTTCACGGCATTTAACAGGTCTATATATTATAAACCATGTATCTTACGCAGCGTATTTTTAAAATATTCACTTGATTTTGTAAACTGTACAGATTTTGGGCTAAAGATCCGGAGGTTGGATCCCGGCAGTGGGAAAAGAGTTTTTTTCCTTCTCCAGACGGTTAAAAAAAATCTTCTGGGGCCCCCCCAAGCCTCTCATAAAACGGGCATAACACTTTCTTCCCGCGGTTAAAGCGGCCTGGGCGTGAAGCTGACCACTAAATTCCATTTAGAACCGACGTTAAGAATTAGTGCAGCGATACATTTAATCCACCGAAATACCTTCATGACAAAGACGGGGAAAATTTTTGCCTTTTTACCATTACCTCAAAGAAGTAAGTTCATTAAATTTCCTATCGCCAATAAAACCTACATTAAGTCAGTGAATAAGTAAGACAGCTGGTCTCGAACATCACATTCCAGTGGATACACTGCCCTTTCCTAAGGCAAAACTCCATATTTCAAATATTTTCCCGGATAAAGAGGCTCCTGACAAATGCTCACGGCTTTCGTCTGTCTCTGTAGGCAAACACCCAGCATTTACCTGAAAATAACCCCAGGTCCCGTCCTTTCACATTCTTTTCAATCCATTAAGCTAATGACAAATAAAATACATAGGCAACGAAATTAATTAAATTAAATGAAACTTCACGACACTACTTGCGAAATGCCTGCTTTGACAGCAAGTCCCTGCAGGTTGTTCCTCCTTCTGTAGAGCCCTTCTGAGGGACCGGTGAGGCCGCCACCTGCAGTCCAGTTACCAAAACGGTATGTCTGCAGGGGAAGTGTGGGGCTAACACGATACACTTCGGTCAGCAAGACGACGTGGTCACTTTGTGGCTGAGCCACCAGGAACTGGCAGTCGAAACGAATGTTGATGTCGGTGAAGAACTGTACCAGGGACGTGTTGGTGTCCAGGAACAGCAGCCAGATAGCACCTGACATGTACGGAGTTTTTGATACCTATACCAAAATGGAACGTCTTCAGTGATTACTTCTATATACACGGGTTGTTGAACGACTTTGAGGAGCCCAGACCACACACTGTCGACAGCTTGGAAGATCACATGATTCAGGCCTATAGGCAGCACACCTTAGGTAACGTGATCAGCTATCTTGTTACATGACGGAACGTACTGACAAAGAACGTGTAATCCCTCAAACAGGTAGGCAATTCAGGGCCATGTTTTATCCGAAACCTTCCGAATAAACACATGCGTTCTGAACACTGGACCGCAAAGTTCAGTAAAATAAACTGTAGAATTCTGCAGTGTATTGTCGCGTTTATAAACGCTGAGAACAGTGTTTGTATCTGGGAGGAAGAAAGGGTAGCAGAACAATAACTTTTAGTGCTACTGTACATCAATTTATTGACATATGATACGCAGCTTATGTCTATATTATTATAATTCCCTGATAATGGCTAAAATAGGTGGCCGAAACATGTAGGAAAGCAAAAACTAAGTTTTGTGTAGTAGTTGGAAATAAAACTAGTGTGTTATGGATCATCTGTAAGTAATAATTAACAACGAAGGACTTCGCTTCATGGATTACGTCAGTCAGTCTGTCTGTCGGTCCGTCAGTCAGTCAGTCAGTCAGCCAGCCAGCCAGCCAGCCAGCCAGCCAGCCAGTCAGTCAGTCAGTCAGTCAGTCAGTCAGTTAGTTAGTTAGTTAGTTAGTTAGTTAGTTAGTTAGTTAGTTAGTTAGTTAGTTAGTTAGTTAGTTAGTTAGTTAGTTAGTTCTAAACATACCCGAGATAAGAATGTTCTAATGTCTTCCAGTCCGTATGGTATAGCCAGCAATGGAATATTCCGCCTGCAGTGGAATTCTTGGAGAGAAATGGAGATCCTGGAGACCTCTACGGCAGCTACGGTCACGTAACTTTTGCTAAACGTCCTTATTAAATAATTTGGCGTCACGTGCTTTGGCGGTGCTGAAACAGACGTGGCGATTTAGGTGGTTAGTTAATGTAATTAGCAACAGATACAAACTGGGTGTCTAAATCAGAATCTGCATGCTGATCCATCAAAAAATGGGTCTGATGGACATGGGAGGATCATCATCATCATCATCATCAAACCTCCTGGAGACTGGCAACGAGTTGTATCATCATATTTTCTCTGGTGATAATTAAACATTGTATACGACGTACTGACGCATGCTATACGTCAGTCACCCTACGACTATCGCAGACCTACAGCACATCAACAGAAAATACATTGCAGCAGTACCACTGAAAGTGACATGGAGCATAATGGGAAACGTACGTTACACACTAAAACGCCTACAGCGGAAAGCCATCTTAGTGAGGTCATTTTTTAAATAGTTATTAATATCTACACGTGGGTTTGGGATATTCTTCACTTGTCAACAGATAGAAGGTAAATATGTTATTGTTGTTTGAGCTCCCAATATTTCTAAAATTTGAGGTTTCACTGCCACACTCTGTATTATTACACACAATTTATCTAAAATTAATTAAATGTATTCTGCTCAAGATCTGGTTTTCTCATATCAAATGCACATACAATTAGAATTGTTTATTCTGACTATTCAAAGCACAGCGATGCCTACATTAAATTTCCCACCTTCACAAATATTAAAATCCCTCAATATTGCACACACTGTTTAGAATTATTTATTGCTTTCGTACAATTTTTAGAGTAATCAGATATTATTCCCGTAAATGTAGTTGCTAAGCATATGGACTTTGTAATAAAAACACTGCTTTCTCTTAGGTAAGTACTAATTCTTGTCACTCAGTACCTGAATTTATATATTAACATACATTGCAATATATAAATTATATTTTATGTATTGTATTGTATTATATTATATTATATTATATTATATTATGATAGCATATATTACAAATCATAACGGTGGCATGAAATAACATATTACTAATTAATTCTAAAAATCCATTTTGTTAAATTTAATTTAACAGAATTATCACGAAATGTGGCTGATATATACACGATTTCCACGTTAACGGGTCTCACCGATTTCCTGGCTATGCAATAAATACACACAGCCCGATCGGTAATGCTGCTTCGCCCCTACCACAGTGCCCACAAAAGTGTCCACACTGAAGCCACTACAAAATGTTACCACAAAAAGCAGCGGAAATATCTTCAACGTCATCCTCAAAATGCCTAACACTTTATGTCGAAAATTTATCCTGCTTCTTAGTATCGTTTAAGTTTACGAATGAACGGAACAATATCCACACAGATAATTTTTGTCTTCTTATTTATCAGAACATGGAAGGATACAAGAGTGTGTTGTATCCACGTAATATGATAACAGTTACTGAATGCCGGTGTTTCATATCCCAGTGCAACCAAAAGCAAGTAACAAACACCACCATTAACGGCATCGTATATCAGCTAAGCCCTGTGCCTTCCAAGCTCAAATTTATCAGAATAATGACTTGTTTATGCCCTCTGAATACAACAAAGTGTTCACAATATGTATTATTGGTAGACAGTTGTCTC
>BLKM01000682.1:0-150866 GCA_013340265.1 Coptotermes formosanus | reverse complement strand
CCCCCCCCCCCCCCCCCCCCCCCCCCCCCCCCCCCCGCTTTTGCAGTTTTCAAAAAGAACACATTTGAAATATTGACAAGACGAAGTAAACATATCACATATTCATCATCTCAGACATAATTTCATTAAATCTATGTGTTAATATATAGACTGACAGAGCTAAGGCAATACAGAAACACATGTTTAAATCATTTGAAATTAAGGTCCTTAGTAAATGTTCTAGTTCTCCCTCTTTGGGTACCTGGCAGTACACGTGGTAGGGATATTAATACATATGTTCAATAAAATTTTAATATATTCTTACGTCTTTTTCTATGAAAGTTGTGATAAACATTTTCAGTTACCATCAGCACAGTGGCTATGATAACACCAGCTGCCAAGATAACCAAGATGGGAGTCAGCTGACCCACAGTGACACTGCCGACTGCGATGGAGCTACCGGCCATCTCGACTGGGATGTACCTCTTGTTGAGTGCTTGTAGCATTCCATTCCAAAAGAGTTTGTGCACGCTGAAAAGTGGTGCAAATAGTTCAACTGAGGTGGCTGACAAATAATCACTCAACATTCAACACAGGAACTTCATGGGAATGAAGAACAAAATTTGGTATAATAAGGTACATTTAGAGTTTAATAATATTGCAGAAACAA
Source organism: Coptotermes formosanus (assembly GCA_013340265.1). Taxonomy (NCBI): domain Eukaryota; kingdom Metazoa; phylum Arthropoda; class Insecta; order Blattodea; family Rhinotermitidae; genus Coptotermes; species Coptotermes formosanus. Next base: position 150,217 of record BLKM01000682.1, on the reverse strand, counting down.
GTTTTATATTATGATAAATATAGCCTACATTAATTAAATGCACAAATTTAAGAAAATATGTTTCCTTGTAAGCTATACACACACACACACACACACACACACACACACACACTCTTTATGCCACATTTTCTATCTCCAACCAATTCATAAAATTATTTTCAAGTATATATAGTACAATGGCAGCTCACTCTATGAAATATTCTATCATATTTATATTATATTTAAGAAAGGTAAAGGTAAAGTTCACCCTGCATCATGCCATGAAGGCACGCAGGGGAAGTAAATGTAGGCCTATAGCTCTATTTTCTCTTTTACATTCCCAATACAGGGGGTGGGTGGTCAATGCCAAGATCCGGCCCCTTTATCCCTGGGAAAGGAAACCGCTACCCATTGTACAGGAGACTTGGTGGGTCCCAGGGCCAGTCTGAACGGATGCAGAAAACCTTGCCCCCACCAGGGATAGAAGAACACCGGATCGTCCAGCCCATAGCAAGTCACTATTCCGAATGTGTTAGCCCGGCCACCTGTATGTATGTATGTATGTATGTATGTATGTATGTATGTATGTATGTATGTATGTATGTATGTACGTACGTACGTATGTACGTACGTATGTATGTATGTATGTATGTATGTATGTATGTATGTATGTATGTATGCATGTGTATGTATGTATGTATGTATGTATTTATGTACATATGTGTGTATTTATGTATGTATGTACATATGTATGTATGTATGTATGTATGTATGTATGTATGTATGTATGTATGTATGTATGTACATATGTATGCATTACGTACATACGTACGTACGTATATATATATGTGTGTGTATGTATTATGTATGTATGTACGTAGGTGTATGTATTTAGATATGTATATACGTATGTATGTATGTACATATGTATGTAGGTGTATGTATTTAGATATGTATGTATGTATATACGTATATATATATATATATGAATGTACATGTGAATGTATGCATACATGTGTGTACACATGTCTATACATACACACGCATGTGTGTATGTACGTAGTTACACACGCACATGCAGTAAAGCATGCATGTACATATGTATATATATATATGTAAATAGTTGTACGTTTGCATGTACGTGTGCATGTTTGTATGTATGTACACACACACACACACACACACATATATCTGTATATACCAGTACTTACACACATGTAAGATATCAAACTTACTTGTGTCTGAATATCCCCAGGTATGGGCTCCTTTTCTGTATAACCAGTGATATTAATACATCTAAATATGCCTTGGGCACTTCTTGTATAGAACATTTCAATGCTTTGACACTGCTGTCAATGGCGGTGCTATACGACAGGAAGGCATATCTCTTGGTGGTGCAAACCCTCTCCATAACCTCCCGGCTGCTTCCCGCAAATGACGACTCGTAAGGCGCAACTGCCTTGCTGTACACTTCCCGCATTACAGGGTCATTAGACGTCTGAAAACAAGTACGTGGACACAGTTACTTCAATGCTCATTTTGTTTGACACTATCTCTCACTTCTCTTATTTTATGTTAATATTTTATTTTTATCTGTCCTTGCCAAAACTTGAAACATACCAACTAGAACACTCAGAATAGCTTACTTTGAAGAAAGGAATAAATCCGCTGTTTGCTAACAATCCAAGCTGGTAAGTGCCATCAGCAACGAACCCCCGAAAGTCAATGAAAGGCAAAGTGTGAGAGTCCATCATGATGTGGGAGATCAGTGAGGCAGAGTAGCTGACACCGATGACGACAGCCGTGACATAGGTTGTCAGATGAATGATGCGGACTGCCACAAGGGTCATGGGCTCCTTGTTACCTATTCAAGGAATTTTATTTAATCTCAACAATAAGACAATAACAGACAGATAAAAGAAAAGACTGCCAATCACAAGTATTTGCAGAAAACACCCAGGTATATTCATGTCTGAATGTGCTATGAAGGTATGAGGAAACCCGTGAAAACTTTAATCCCTTTCACTATCTAAATCAGCAGATAAATGTCTACCAATAATATGCTTTTATACTTCCTATCAGGGCTGTGGAGTCAATACACAAAACTTCCGACTCAGACTCCGACTCCTCAGTTTTTAAAACTCCAACTCCGACTCCAACTCAGACTCAGACTCCTTCGTAAAATTTCAATACGTATTAGTAATGGTAAACCTATAAAACATTTCATCACCACCACATGAATCATCAGGCTACTTTTTAGAGTTAGAACCTATCTTTAAGCATAAGTCTAATGGTTATTGTAGTTATCAGGGCTCTGAATTTGGAGTATCTAAGATTTTAAATTGGTGTCGGCGTTGGAGTTGGTACATTTTTACTGACCCCGCCTCCACCTAAAATTCCTTCCAACTCCAACTCCGACTCCGACTCCACAGCCCTGCTTCCTATATTCATCATAACATACTGGATGCTTCTTCCTTTGTGGTATTGACCACAGCAGCTTTATGGTATAGCAAGCCTGCACCTGTCAGGGAATTCTGTTACAGCTGCGGTAATAGGAAGAGCAGTGAAAGAAACAAGCTGTATTACATGGAATTTACTTGACTGTTAGAAGAAATATTCAGTTATTTTGAAGTAAAATCAATAAGAACACGCATATATATATGTGACATTTACACTATGCAAAGTCATTCAAAGGTTTTGTATCTTTTTTAAATTTCCAAGCAATATTGGAAATCCAAAATCAGATTGCACCTTGCAAACAGAAAGCACTAAGTGAGAACTGCATTGCTTGAAGAATGTAGAGACAACTCTCATTTTGCGCCATCTTGCAGCCATGTCCAACCCATAGTTTGTGCACCAATATTAATGATGCTGGGATGACAACAATACACACTGCAATGGTCATCCATATTCCGGGAGTAAATGGTGTCAGGAAGCTGGCCCATGTTAAATGTCTCGAGTCCGGTCGCCTTATGTGCACGAACAGCCTGGAACAGCAACACGTATTGCAGTTAAAACAAGATTCCAAGTCTTGTGGGACTTTTTACTTTCCATACCATGCATTATAATTCGATTTTTTAATATTATCCAGCAAATGCACTTAATTGTCACAGGTTCGTAATATTATATTCAAAAACATTCCACTCCTACATGTTTCAGACCCTTTTGACCCGTCATCAGACAGAACATCAGACGTTGCGATATTGTTCTGATCTTCCCCCTGATAATGGGCCGAAGGTTCCGAAACATATAGGACTGGAATGTTTTTAAATATAATATTATGAACCTGTGACAATTATTTAATGTGTTCCATGTCCGTGCACTATATTATACAAAAAACTTTAAACACCAACAAATGCACAAAGAGTTTTTTCTTCTTTTTTTTCTTTTTCTTTTTTTTCTCGTCAATTATAATTGACGAAAAAAAACTCTTTGTGCATTTGTTGGTGTTTAAAGTTTTTTCTGTGACAATTAGTTCATTTGTTGGATAATATTAAAACATCTTATGGAATGTGTTTGGTAGATATTTAAGAAACTATACGCTGCTAAAGTGCCACAAATCCCTTATCATTATTAAAATTTGCTTTATTTATTTATTCATTTACTTACTTATTTATTTATTTATTTAAAGATTACTATTCCTACGTTTCTGGTGCAACTAAGGAAAATACAGGACTACAAGAGAAATTGGATACGACATGTAAATAGAATGCCCCGTAAGAGATTACACAGGATAAAAAAACACCAAAAGGCAGAAGGAACCAGGGAAGACCAATGAAGAGACTTCTGGATATGAGAGACTGGAACGGGTCAACAAGTGGCCCAACTCCATGATAGCTGCATGATGATGATGATGACGACGACGACGACCAAGGAAAATCATAAAATACGTCACTATAGGGGCAGCTGTTATTAGAGTCGAGATTTTTCCCCAACAATCAGGAATCTGAAGAAGTCCTAAGTCAATTCTGGGTCATTCAGGTGACAAGAAGCTCATGTCGCCTATGGAGCCCGAAATGTCGGTATGTTTTTATTCTACAGAAACAAATTATTTCATCGCCACCTCAATTTCCTTACTGTATATACTGCACAGCTTATGGCAGTGTGTTTCAGCCAATGATTCTGGCCATTTTCAAGTCAGTAACATGCAAAAAAAGAAAGGAGAAGACTATGATTTGAAATATAAAAAGAAACATAAACATATAAAAGAAAATATATTTATGCTTTCACCCATCCTCTGAAGAGCTGAGATCTTGTAGCCTTTTACAATGGATGTTGTATACATAAGTCTCGTTTGCTATATAAATTGTGTTGCTGTAATTGTTATTAACTAATTTTCTACAGTTAAAACTTGCCACTGGAGGGCATCCAACAGAAAATCCTCTCAATCTTCATCAAATCTGAAGTATTACTTTTGTTATTTCCCCACTTTCACTTTAAATTGAAACACAAATGGGATTAAGGAGAATTATGTTCATGACTGTTTGATTAAGAGGATAAAAAATACGATTGATAGAAGGGAGGATGAGAGAGATTAGGAACGACTGAAGAGAAGGAAATACATAACATTTAAATGTTCAGAATTAAATAATGGAAGACTTCTTTGTAGTAAAAAAGTTGAGTATTCATGACAGTATAGCTTATAAGAATGCATTAAACTACACAGGTATAAAGGAGATAAATAGTATGGGAAAACATACATTAAAAAATCAGATACAAATTCAACAAAATAAAGCCAGTAAAATACAGCCCTTATGTGTGTGTATGGAAGAATAGAATGAGAAAAGAAGACATTATTACGGACAACAGGAAAGGCTGTAGGCTTAATTATATAGTCACAGTAGGGCAATAATAGTAATATGAAACACTAGACCAATATAAAAACAGGTACACATTAAAACTCTGGCTTGTGCAAATGCCTGGTGTTACACGGGTAAAACTTAGTGTAAAGGAGGAATCATAAAACTGTAAACAAATATATATAATATATGTAAATAAAACATTCGCTTCACATGACAGTGTAACATAATAGATTCATATTTACTTCAAATTAACAAATATGAAATTACCTTTTCTTAGCAATTACATCCAAATAATCCACCGCCAGCATCCTGGGAACATTATACAACATTGCTACATTCGACATATGTATCTCATCCCTCAGAATCATCCCAATCATACCGTTCCAAGATCCATTGTCTAGCTGCACTCCAAAAACCTTTTCCTCATAGTAGTCCGACCTGATGAAACATACAGAAGTATTTCACTAAGCACAAAATGAAGAAGGTTAAAATAACCCGAATCTTTTTTTCCTGAGCCACAACTGCCTCTTGTGGGGCATGGCCTCCACTATGAGGTTCCTCTAGCACACTAAGACACACCACACTCAGTAGAACTCCTCTGGACAAGTGATCAGCCCAACGCACAGAACTCTACCTGACAACACATAACATTCACAGGAGGCAGACATCCATGACCCCGGTGGGATTCATATGCACAACCCCAGTAAGCAAACGGCCACAGACCCACCACACCCATGTCTTAAATTGTGCGGCCACTGGGATCAGCAAAAGAACCCCTTAATATAATATTATCACAATCTCTGTATACATTACATGTTGCTCTGGTCTTTCTTATGAGTACCATCAGCACATACAATACTTGTTCTTACCGAAAATTAAGCTGGCTTTCCAGCAGATTCCAAATATCTCCAAAATATCCCTGGATTTCCAACGGCTTCTTGTTTATTCTCTTTGTAATAGTAGTATAAGAACCCTGGGCAACAAACAATGGTGAATTAAAACTGACAATATAGAATACAATAAAATACAACAATGGCCTCTGTGAGTTCATTGACTCACACACTAGGAAAGTAAACACATTGTACGAAGTACTTACACAATTAAGTTATTGTTAATCGAATCTCACTTCATACTTCATAAAGCAACTTTGTGTCACTCTTTAAATAATTCCATGGAGCAGATTGTTTCTTGAGAAGCTTATATTTCATCACCAAGAAATGTCCCACATGTTACGGAAACCAAAGATTCGTTACCATTTCAACAACAGCCAGCCTCCAGCCCTCATGTTCTGAGCCAAATGAATCAAGTCCACAGTCTCTCTTCCTATTTCTTTAATATACATTCAAATATTATCATTCCCAACTAAGCCTCGATGTTACAAGTTGTCTTTTCCCTTCATGACCCCCACTAAAACCCAGCATACATTTGTCTTCTCTCACTTGTGTGCCACATGCTTTGACCAGGTCTTCTTCTTCCTCTTATAGGTAAAACAACGTAGAAACTATGCATAAGGCACGTAATCCCACAGTCAATTACATACAATTAGTAAATTATTAGTCAATTATGTATTTCATTCAATGTACCAACAAAAGTTGTATTAACTTAATTCATTTCATTTCACAACAGCCACATACTCACATCTGTTGTACCCGTCTTCAAAACTAGACCCTGTAGATTGTTCCTCCTGCTGTAGAGGCCTTGTGTGGGCCAGGTGAGGCCGCCACCAGAAGTCCAGTTTCCAAAATGGTATGTCTGCAGGGGAAATGTGGGGCTAACACGGTACACTTCGGTCAGCACAACGACGTGGTCAACTTGTGGCTGAGCCACCAGGAACTGACAGTCAAAAGGGATGTTGATGTCGGTGAAGAATTGCTCCAGGGATGTGTTTGTGTCCAGGAACAGCAGCCAGCAGAAGTCCGACATGTGGATGTTTGCAGACAACTGTACCTTAAGAAGTAAATGCATTTTCCAATCAGAATATAAATTATAAGTAACTCTGGATGTAGAAATGTGAAGATATCTAATGTGCGGTTTCTGGGGCTTAGACAGAGTTGTAACTGAGAACTCTGTTCTTCTGGGTTGTGAAGTCGCTTTGCTGTTTTGATAGAGCATTTCGCCTTCATTTTCAACTAAATAGTGTCCATGAAGTATTATATATGTCTACCCTCTAACCTTGACGTTTAAGGTGACAAGGTCCATAAAAAACAGCATCACATCCCATAAAACCACAATCCTCATGTCTAATACAAGAGTTACAAAGTCTTAAGAGCTATGATATTCATTCATTCATTCATTCATTCATTCATTCATTCATTCATTCATTCGTTCGTTCGTTCGTTCATTCATTCATTCATTCATTCATTCATTCATTCATTCATTCATTCATTCATTCATTCATTCATTCAGTTGTCTATCTTATGACAGGTCTATAGCCTCTTCCAAAGCCAGACCTCCACAGAGTGCGATCTACTTCTTCCTCTTCCAACTTCCAGTATCGTCTCTTTTCCGTAAAGTCATCCAGTAATTGCTTACATCCTCTTCCTCGTCTTCCCATCACTTCTATCCTTCCGTCTATCTTTCCTTCAATAACGTGTTTTAGAAGGGACATATACCACTACTTCAACATGAATAATTGGATATTTTGTTGAATTAAAATACACAGTGTGTTCATTCAAATTCCTTAATACTTTTCACTACCATCACAAACAGAATTAGCTTCTTGCTATATACAGTATGTTCGCTGTGAAGAATTTTATCTATATTAATTATATTAGATGCCCTCATCAAGGAGTTTAACAGAGAGATGTTATGTACCTCTTTCAGGACATGCTTGGCCTCTTCCTCTGAGCGGGGAAGGATGTACAGGGAGCGAGTTAGATGCTGCAGTATGTCAAGGTGCTGTAGGACCAGCGAGATGGACACGGTAGCAACTGACAGACTGAGATTCATTAATTGTTTTGTGTCACCAAGAGCCTGAGTTTGCCCTGCACAACCTGAAGGAGAGAAATTTTGCATTAAAATAAAGTCAGTCTGCATTACCCTACACGGAGCAGTAACATATCACATCTTCATCCACCAATTAGGCTCACTCTCTTCTTGGATGTCACAATGTGCAGCCTGCTAACTAGTAACCAAGCACTATTTCAGGCTTCTGCCGCTGTGTAACTGAGATCTTCACTCTTTTAGAATATTATGCAGCGCAGATTTGTAGTTAGGTACCAACGTTTTGGGACAAAATATCGGCACCATCTTCTTAACCCTTGAAGATAGGATAGATGTTGTCCCGACACATTGCTAAAAGATTATCACTCGAAGCTGTGTAATATCCCAGAAAAACGAAGATCTCATTTACACCACGGTGGAAGCCTGAAATCACTGATAGACTGAGAAAGTTTTCAGACCTTTGCTTAATACTCACTGAGTTCTAGATCATGCAGCAGGTAGATTGATCCTGAATTTAATTTCTCTTTCAGCGCTATCACAATGTCATGGGTTCTGTCTATGTTCAGTCCAGAAGATAATGACGTTATAAGGAGAAACACAATCAGCAACATTCTAAATCTATGTATAAACATCATATTTCTACTCTGTAACATCCTGCATTATTTGTGCAAGGGAGTTTCTTCAGAGACTGGAACCAGTCACACAACCATGTTATATACGGCCATTATGTGAGAGTTATTACATGACCAGAACGAGTGTTTAGCCTCTGCACTCCAAGCACAGTGTGACAAATTTTTTACCTCCAGCATACATTCTTTCCCTTGCCCATTTAAAAACCACAGGTAACTGTATGCGCTATCACTTGTAACATTAGGAAGCCCTGAATTTTTATCACAGTGTGTTTATGCGTGTTGTTTATGATTCACAAAGCAAACATCTGTAATGTAATGTAACATAATGTAACAGCATTAACAGGTTGACCTTTATAAACAGTTACAACCGTGCTGTCTGTGAGGTAGAAACAGAAAGTTTTGTATATAATTCAGAAAAACGTCATTCTTCAAAGGGTTAAGGGATCACGACTATTCAGTTCAGTGCAAAGTAATTTACGTACAAACACATCCAAACCCATTTCAGCTAAGGACAGACTCATTATGTTTAACAGGTGGGAAAATTCCTGCAGGTTGTGACCACATTCATGAATAAGTAAAGATACTTTGAAAGATAAATAAACAAAATGATGTCACTAAATAAAGTACAACATCAAATGAAATCGTGTGCCCATAAATCACTAAGATATGTAACTTGATATGCAAGGTAATGTATTTACAATGGACTCGTTCGATGTGACATTAAAAATTAAATGTGAACAATCCTGTAATCACAGAATACAAGGGAAAGAGAAATTCCACAGTCACATCATTTAATGTTAACATAGACACAGATGTTCGTGTATGGTTGACATCATTCAAATACAGTCAATATACTCTGCATATTTCCAAATACAGTCACAGCCAGTTACGACAACATCAGCTTATGTGACGCCTCATCTATAACATCAGATATTCTATGGTACCAATCAATTCCTCAGTTTTAACTGTAACACTATACTCCTCGGTTATAACAACACCAATTTATAATGACAACAAATATTCAGTCCTTTTAAATGACATTATAACCCAGTTTGACTGTATATCATAATGCAGAAATATTTTTTCCTATACTGAACACAAAAATTTTTAAATCTTGGAATGCAATGTTCATCATGTATAATGTGTGTGGATGTAATATTATGCAATATACTAGCCACATGTCCATCACATGGCAGGCTGAACCAATATTTACACTCTAATCCATGTCCCCTTTAATCTCTTCATTCTTTATTCTTACAGCAGGAAGGCAATAAGTATATTTATTAGTATGTTTATTACCGTCTAGTATCGATTACTCTTGACTATGAAAAATCAGTATAATTTACTCTTCACAAAGTTGATTGTTCTGGATTACCTCACAACACTCAGTCGAACAACATGCACTATAATCTTCCCAGACATTTTTATATTATGATATCATGATGAACACTCTTACATGATTCAAGCGCTTGTGGGATCACCACCAGGGAATCAGACCAAAGTAATACTTCAAAAAAACCGAACTAGCAATCCACGTACGCAATAAAAACATGTAAAAAAATATCAACCAGTTAAAATGAACAAAATGAACAATACAAAATATTTCTGGATTACTACATATTATCATTGACCTGAGTGCATTGTTCTTATTATCAATTGCTGTAATTTTATTCATGTTTTGAATCCCTGGAAGACAAGAAATATCTCCAGGGATAAAACCATTTTTCAAATCATTTAGATACTTTTAATAAAACGCTGGCTTGAACTCACTGTGTTAAGGATGTAACAAACACACATGTAGCATGTTAATGTTTATGATTGCTTTATTAAAGAGTTTCATATGAATATATGAATGTATGAATATGGTGTATCAATGTTTCACATGATATCGACATATCATCACATTACTTCATAAAAATTATAAATCTAAATGAAGGTTCTCCATCACAAGTCTATAAAACACGTTATCACTTATATATATGACATATATATAATTCACAAAAATAAATTGCATGGTATGTTTTGGTCATCAAGAACACCATCAGCCCCTTAACCAGATTACAAATGTGTGGACAGTTAAACAATTTTTACACTAATTATTATATGATTTGTGTTGCCAATTATGCCTGTAAATTCAAAAGTCTGCACATTCTCAAAACACTTATCGATCCAGCTGTGCAAGCACAACAGTGTAGGTTATAACAGACACAACAAAAGTAGACAGTGTTACCAGGTTCAATGTTAAGAATCCGAAGGCAGTAAACTTAATCCTATTCACTGTCAGTTGCACTGAAAACAGCTTTAACTGTTCTAATGTGCCAGTGTTGACATGCTGATGTAACAATGCACGTTGCATGCTGTCCTGCAACTTACGTGCTTCAGACATCGCCATGTGGCAAGAGACAATAATGGTCACCTCTCAAAAAATGAAAAACACAATCCAGCCCATTCCTGAGAATTCACAGAGACCGGCTGTCTCCGTGGGCATTAATTAAATTAAACTACATTAATAAAAAAGGGCATTACATTAATTTACAATGAAACAGTGTGGTGTTAACAGGACTCATCTGGCTTCAGAATGGAGACCAGTGGCACCATGTTTTCAATATGGGAAGAAAAGTTGTGGTCCATCAAATGCAGGAATTTTTTTAGTGAGCCACTGTCAGCTAGTCTAGAAACAATCCTCTCCATGGAGTGGGCTGTAAATAATGTCATTTGCGACTGACAGACAGTTAATATACTTCAGCTACTCATATCTGTTGACTAGCATTTATAATGTCACAGTATATCTGATTTACTGGTGTTGCTCACAACCGGGGAATTTAGCATGATTTTCTTCCTACAAGATAAATGGCACATTTATAAGTCATAGGAATGAAAATGACATTTGTGGTCACTTAATTTTGGTGATGAATGATACTAAATGGAACACCATGTCAACAGACAGTCCAAATTAAGTGGCTTAGATATGTTCATCACTCATTACTCGTGGAGTGTTTAAAACATAAAACCTCATTAGCAAGGAACTAGACATGGTCACAACCTCATTCATAATAAAACCACACAGATGGAGTTACAGTGACGTCTCTGTACATTAAAATTACCAAATTACATCACTTCAGAAAAAATATTCCACATGAAATTAAGCATGCTTGCCACATTACCCCAGAGATTGTGGCATTATACATCCATTCTAGAGCCATAATAAATAGTAATAAATTATGTTTATCAACGTTACATAGAATAAAAGCCATAGTTATATAGATATTTTGTAATTAGGACATAACTCAGGTGCAGATAGAAGCCTTCTTGGAAGTGACCCTGTGCCTTTAGGCTGCCAGGTCCTGATGTTTCGAAGGATGGTGTTACCTTCATAGTCATAGTCAAAACTTCTTTCACTCCTTGAATCAGTGTACTGTGGTAGAAATATATCAGACTTCTGTAAACTTCTATCCAACTATCGGTGATCACATCCCAGGAGATGGGACCCCTTCAGTATCCATTACTTTTATGCAATTGCAACCAACACCAAAATGCATAGAAGTATTTTATAAAAACTCTACGGTAGCATATTTTATGAAAATACTTTCGGCAGTAATTGAATTGTGACACAAGAGCACAGACAGACACAATGAAGATAATATTTGCATTTTTTGCAAGTTTTCATTGTAAAAAATCCCCTAAATCACAACAGGCCACCCAGCAGTTTCAAAGAATAAATGCTGCTTATCCATTGTGACATCTGTTGAGTAACATTTTACTTAATTCCATGACTACAATATGATGCAAAATATTAATATTGAGGTAAATTTAAATTATATAATCAGCAATTTAACTTTACTCGGGAGAAATTCTCACCTTATCTCAAAGATTACCATCTCTTTTCACACCATGTAGTCGCCTAGAAATTTACTAGAAAATACGGTCTCAAATTCCACAACACACCACATACTGACCTTCCAGTATGCTCAAATCTCAACAGATGTCACTGTTTCCTTGCAGACTGTGCATCTGTCGCTCGAACTCACAATTTTCAAAAACAATGAATTCGAAAACTTGAAAAGGTGAAGTAAACACACCACATATTCATAACATTAGACAGAATTTAATTAAATCTGTGTGTAAATATATAGAGTTACAGTGCTAAGGCGATACATAAACATGTGCTTAAATCACTTGAAATGAAGTTCTTTAGTAAATGTTTTAGCTGTCACTCTTTGGGTACCTGGCGGTACCCATGGTAGGGGTATCGATAAGAAAAATCATCTATAGGATACATTCAATAAAATTGTAATCAATTCTTATGCCTTTTCTATGAAAGCTGTGATAAACATTTTCAGTTACCATCAGCACAGTGGCTATGAGAACACCAGCTGCCAAGACAACCAATATCGGAGTCACCTGACCCAGAGTGACACTGCTGAAAACAATGGAGCTACCAGCCTTCTTGACCGGGGTGTACCTCTTTGCGAGTGCTTGTAGCATTCCGTTCCGAAAGAGATCGCGCAAGCTGAAAAGTGGTTCAAGTGGTTTATTGAGGTGGCTGACAAATAATCACCCAACATTCGACAAAAGACCTTTGTAGGAACGAAAATAAAAGTTTTATATAATAAGTTACACTTAGAATACAGTAATATTGCAGAAATGAATTTTTTGGATGTGAAACATAGACTACAAAATATTAAAGCATAAACTTAAAAACTATGTTTCATTTCAAGCGCTGTATATATTATTTTTGCAAAATTTTCCATCTTCAAGCAATCCATAAAACACATTTTTCAAGTACATGTACATGTATTTTAATGTCAGCTCACTGTATGAAAGTCTGACATTCACGCTTCTATTATATTTACAAAAGGTAAAAATGAAGTTCACCCTATATCATGCCATGAAGACACTGATGGGAAGTAAAGGTATAATTTTATCCTTTCTTCAACCTCGGCGCTAGATGGGGGAGGTGGTCAATGCCGCGTTCTGGCCGCTTTACTCCCGGGAAAGAAATCTGCTACCCATTGCACAGGAGGCCAGGTGGAACTCGGGGTTGTTCTGGACCAGTATGGAAAATCTCATCCCCACCGACGTTAGAACACCGGATCTTCCAATCCATAGTGAGTTGCTATACCGACCATGCTATCCCAGCTGCCGCTATGTACGTACATATGTATGTACATACATATGTATATACATGCATGCACGCATTCACGCACACACACACGCACACAGACATACATACACAGCCATACACACATATGTATATACTTACACACATGTAAGATATCAAACTTACGATTGTCTGAAAATCCCCAGGTATGGGCTCCTCTTCTGTATAACCAGTGACAACAATACATCTAAATATGCCTTGGGCACTTCTTGTGTAGAACATTTCAGTGCTTTCACAGTGCTGGCAATGAGTGTGCTATCAGACAGGAAGGCATATCTCTTGGTGGTGCAAACCCTCTCTATAACCTCACGGTGGCTTGCCGCAAATGAAGATTCATAAGGTGCAACTGCCTTGCTATACACCGCCCTCATTATGGGGTCATTAGATGTCTGGAAACAAATTAGTGGTCCAGTTGAGTCGACTTTCATGTTATTTCAATCTATCCCTCACTTCTCTTATTTTATGTTAATATTTTATTTTTATCTGTCCTTGCCAAAACTTGAAACATACCAACTAGAACACTCAGAATAGCTTACTTTGAAGAAAGGAATATATCCACTGTTTGCTAACAATCCAAGCTGGTAAGTGCCATCAGCAACGAACCCCCGAAAGTCAATGAAAGGCAAAGTGTGAGAGTCCATCATGATGTGGGAGATCAGTGAGGCAGAATAGCTGACACCAATGATGACAGCTGTGACATAGGTTGTCAGATGAATGATGCGGACTGCCACAAGGGACATGGGCTCCTTGTTACCTGTTCAAGGAATTTTATTTAATCTCAACAATGAGACACAAACAGACAAATAAAAGAAAGGACTGCCAATCGCAAGTATTTTCAGAAAACACCCAAGTATATTCATGTCTGAATGTGCTATGAAGGTATGAGGAAACCCATGAAAACTTTAATCCCTTTCACGATCTAAATCAGCAGATAAATGTCTACCAATAATATGTTTTTACACTTCTTATATTCATCATAACATACTGCGTGCTTCTTCCTTTGTGGTATTGACCATGGCAGGTTTATGGTATAGAAAGCCTGCATCTGCCAGGGAATTCCATGACATCTGCAGAACTAGGAACAGCGACGAAAGGAATACACTGTATTACATGCAATTTACTTGACTGACAGAAGGCATATTATGTTATTGTGAAGTCAAATCAATAAGAAAATACTAATATATGTGACATCTATTCTATGCAGTCATACCACGGTTTTGTATCTCTTTTTTGATTTTGAAGCAATACTGCAAATCCAAAATCAGATTGTATACGAACTTTGCAGACAGAAGGCACCAAATGAGAACTGTATTGCTTGAAGAATGTAGAGACAAATCTCGTTTTGTGCCTTCTTGCAGTGACATCCAACCCACACTTTGCGCACCAACATTAATGTTGCTGAGATGACAATGATGCACATTGCAATGGCCATCCATATTCCAGGAGTAAAAGGTGTTAGGAAGCTACCCCACACCAAACGTCTCGAGTCCGGCTGCCTTATGTGCACAAATAGCCTGGAACAGCAACACTTACTGCAATTAATACGAGATTCCAAGTCTTTTGGGATGTGGCGCAGTGTAGTTTGGCAGATATTTAAGAAAATATATGCCGCCACCTACCAAAAATCCCTTATCTTTATTAGAAATTTGCTTTAATGGCGGGATGTTATTCTGCAGAAACAAATTCTGTCATCATCAACTCAATTTTGTTACTGTATATATTGCACAGCATATAGCAACATGTTTCGGCCTCTAATTCTGGCCATCTTGAAGTCAATAACATGCACAAAAATAAGGAGAGGAATATGGGTTGAAACATACAAAGAAACATAAAAATACAAAACAAAATATATTTACGTTTTCACGTAACCTCTAAAGCCCTGAGATCTTGTAGCCTTTTGCATTGGATGTTGTATACATATGCCTGGTTTGCTAGTAAAATCGTGTTGCTGTAATTGTTATTAAGATTTGCAGCATTAAATGTTAATTTTGTTGAATAAGATTAATATTCGTTTCTCCTTAACTAATTTCGTAGAGTTAAAACTTGCCAAGGGAGGGCACTCCAACAGAACATCCTCTCAATGTTCACCCAATCCGACATATTTCTTTTGTTACTCTCCCAGTTTCACTTTAAATTGAAACACAAATGGGATTAAAGAGGATTATATTCATCACCCTGTGATTAACAGGAGAAATAATACGTCTGAAAGTAGGGAGGTTAAGGGAGATTAGGGAGGACTGAAGAGGAGGAAATACACAACATAGGAATGTTCAGAACTAAAATGTGGAGGACTTCTTTGTAGTAAAAAAGTTGAGTATTCCTGACAGTATAGGATACAAGAACACACTAAACTGCACAGGTATAAAGGAGATAAATAATATGGGAAAACACACACTTAAAAATCAGATAAAACTTGGGAAAATAAAGCCAGTTAAATACAACCCTTATGTGCGTGTACAGAAGAATAGAATGAGAAACAAAGATATTATTGGAGGTGAGAGGAGAGGCTGTAATTGTAGACTGATAATAGTGTAATATAATAATAGTAAAATAAAAGAGTAGACAATATAACAACACGTACACATCTAAAAACTCTGCAATGTGCAAACATTTGTGTTACATCGGTTACAAATTAGTGTAAAGAAGGAATCATAAAACAGTAAACAAATATATAATATATGTAAACAAAACATTCGCTTCACATGAAACCATAAGGTAATAAATTAAAATTTACTTAAACTTAACAGATACGAAATTACCTTTTCTTAACAATTACATCCAAATAATCCACCACCAGCATCCGGGGAACATTATACAAAGTTGCTGCATTCGACATATGCACCTCGTTCCTCACAATCATCGCAATCACACCGTTCCAAGACCCATTGTCTAGCTGCACTCCAAAAAAACTTTCCTCGCGGTAGTCCGACCTGATGACACATACAGAAGTATTTCATTAAGTACACAGGATGTATGTTAAAATAACCCCAAAGTTTTCCCCTGACGCTCAAGAGCCCTAGAGGGCCAGGACCTCCACTACAAGGTTCCTCAATCACACTAAGACACACCACACTCGGCAGAACTCCTCTGGACAAGTGATCAGCCTAACGCAGAGACCTCTACCTGACAACACACAACACTCACAAGAGATCCATGACCACAGCGGGATCCGAAACCACAATCCCAGCAAGCGAGCGGCCACAGACCCACATCTTAGACTGTGCGGCCACTGGGCTCGGCAAAAGAACCCCTTAATATATAACATTATCACAATCTCTGTACACATTACATGCTGCTCTGGTCTTTCTTATAAGTACCATCAGCACATACAATACTCATTCTTACCGAAAATTAAGCTGGCTTTCCAGTAGATTCCAAATATCTCCAAAGTATCCCTGGATTTCCACTGGTTTCTTGTTTATTCTCTTCATAATAGTAGTGTAAATATCCTGGGCAAAAAAATTGGGGATTTAAAACTGACAATATAAAATACAATAAAACACAACACTGGCTTCTGTTCGTGAGTTCACTGACTCACATAGATGAGGAAAGTAAATAAGTACTTGCACAATTCAATAATTGCTAGTCCAATCACACTTTGTAGTATAATACAAAGCAGTGTTAAGTCATCATTTAAATAAGTCCATTGAGCAGATTCTTTCTTGAGAAGCTAACAGCGCCTCAGCCTGTCAAGAAATTCCCCGCACTTTACAGAACCCAAATATTCATTAACATTGAGACAACTGCCAGCTTCCGGCCGCCATGTTCTGAGCCAAATGAAACAAGTCCACAACACCTCGTTCTATTCTTTAAAAATACATTTTAATATTATAATTTCCACCAAAGCGTAGATCTTCCAAGTAGTCTATACCTTTCATGACCCCCACCAAAACCCAGTAAAAGTTTCTCTTCTCTTCACATGCCTAGACCATGTCTTCTTCCTCGAACAGGTCATCGTATAAAATATGCATAAGGCACGTAATCCCGCAGTGAAGTACATGAAATTACAAAATTATTAGTAAATTATGTATTTCGTTAAATGTATCAAGCAAAGTGTGATTACATTAATTCATTTCATTTTACAACAGCCACATACTCACATCCGTTGTACCTGTCTTCAGTGTAAGCCCCTGCAGGTTGTTCCTCCTTCTGTAGAGGCCTTGTGTGGGCCAGGTAAGGCCGCCACCAGCAGTCCAGTTACCAAAACGGTATGTCTGCAGGGGAAGTGTGGGGCTGACACGGTACACTTCAGTCAACACGACGACGTGGTCACCATGTGGCTGAGCCACCAGGAACTGGCAGTCAAAAGGAATGTTGATGTCGGTGAAGAACTGCTCCAGGGATGTGTTGGTGTCCAGGAACAGCAGCCAGCAGAAGTCGGACATGATGATGTTCGCAGACAACTGTACCTTAAGAAGAATATGCATTTTCCAAACAGAATAAAAATTACAAGTGACTCTGGATATATACACGCAAAGATATCTAATGTGCAAATTCTGCGGTTTAGACAGAGGTGTAATAGAGAATTCTGTTCTTCTGGAATGTGGAGCAGCTTTGTTGTTTCGATGGAAAAATTCACCTTTGTCTTCAACAAAATGGTGTCCATGAAGTATTATACATCCTAAGTCTGTCCTCTAACCTTTAATTTAAAGGCGACAAGATCTATCAAAAACAGCGTCACATCCCATAAAATCACAATCCTCAAATCTAATATAAGAGTTACAAAGTCTTAAGAGTAGTTGCTATGACATTCATTTATCCACTCATCATGTAGTCTGTCTTATGACAGGTCCATTGACTCTTCAAATGCGAGTTCTCCATAAACTGTGGTCTAGAGCTTCCTCTTTCAATTTACAGTATCCTCATTTCCTCAAGGTCATCCAGTAGTTGCTTATGTCTTCATCTTCGTCTTCGCGTCACTTCTATCATCCATTCTATCTTTCCTTTAATCACGTGTTTTAGAAGGGACACATACCACTACTTCAACATTGAAATAACTGGATTTTTGCACAATGAAATATACAGTGTGTTCATTCAAGTTACTTAACAGTTTCCACTACCGTCACAAACAGAATTGGCTTCTCGCTATATACAGGGTGTTCTCTGTGAATTAAAAACGAAATTTTATCTATATTAATCACATTAACTACCCTTGTCAAGCAGTTTAACAGAGGGATGTTAAGTACCTCTTTCAGAACATGCTTAGCCTCTTCCTCTGCGCGGTGCAGGACGTAGAGGGAGCGAGTTAGATGCTGCAGTACCTCACGATGTTGTAGTACCAGCGAGATCGACACGGTAGCAACTGACAGTCTGAGATTCATTAACTGTTTTGTGTCACCAAGAGCCTGAGTTTGCCCTGCACAACCTGAAGGAGAGAAATGTTGTATTAAAATAAAGTCACTTTGCTTTACCCTA
This sequence comes from Coptotermes formosanus, assembly GCA_013340265.1. Classification (NCBI taxonomy): domain Eukaryota; kingdom Metazoa; phylum Arthropoda; class Insecta; order Blattodea; family Rhinotermitidae; genus Coptotermes; species Coptotermes formosanus. Next base: position 131,285 of record BLKM01000682.1, on the reverse strand, counting down.
CACGGAGCAGTAACATATTACATCTTCATCTGTCATTTAGGATCACTCTATTCTTGGACGTCACGTCGTGCAGCCTGCTAACTAGTAACCAAGCGTGATTTCAGGTTTCGGCCGCTGTGTAAATGAGATCTTTGCTCTTCTGGGATGTTACACAACGTACATTTGTAGTCATTGACCGACGTTTCAGGACAACCTATCGGTCCCCTCTTCAAGGGTCAAGTCTGCTTGACCCTTGCATTTGGGACCGATAAGTTGTCCTGAAACGTCGGTAACTAACTACCAAATTATGCTGCGTTGACATCACAGAAGAGCGAAGATCTCAAATAGTAACCAGTATTTCTGGAGGATTTTGCCGTCTCCGTATTTAGAACTGGTATTTTACCCTGAAGATAGAAGCGCCGAATTCCTCGAAATGCTATCATGATCAGTTATAAGATACAACAAATGTTGACGTCCTACAGACCTACAGTCAAAACATAGTATTATTACTCTACTGATAGTTTGAAATACAACCCACACCTTAGTAAACATTGTAGACGGATACAGTTTTTGGTCGGTTGCTTGATACTCACCGGGTTCTAGATTACGCAGCAGGTAGACCGATCCTGAATTTAATTTCTCTTTCACCGCTATCACAATGTCAAGGGTTCTGTCTGTGTTCAGTCCATAAGATGATGACGTCATCAGGAAAAACACAATCAGCAACATTCTAAAGGTGTTTATACAAATGTAATAATTCTATTCTGTAACACCCTGTATTATTTGTGCAAAGAAGTTTCTTTAGAGACTGGAACCAATCACACATCCATGTCAAAGCGGCAGGTAACACATTATACACGGCGATGACGTGACAGTTATTACCCAACCAGAACAGTGTTTAGCCTCTGCACTCTGAGCTCAGCGCGACGTAAATTTGTTACGTCCAGTGTACATTCTTTCCCTTGCCCATTTAAAAACCAGGGGTAACTGTACGTGCTACCGCTTCTAACATCAGGAACCCCTGAACTTTTATCACAGTGTGTTTATGCGTGTTGTTTATGATTCACAAAGCAAACGGCTGTAATGTAATGTAACGTAATGTAAGAGCATTAACAGGTTGACCTTTATAAACAGTTACGAACAATGCTATCTGTGAGGTAGAAACAGAAAGTTTTGTATATAATTCAGATAAACGTCATTCTTCAAAGGGTTAAGGGATCACGACTATTCAGTTCAGTGCAAAGTAATTTACGTACAAACACATCCAAACCCATTTCAGCTAAGGACAGACTCATTATGTTTAACAGGTGGGAAAATTCCTGCAGGTTGTGACCCCATTAATGAATAAGTAAGGATACTCTGAAAGATAAATCAACAAACTGACATCATTAAATAAAGTACAGCATCAAACGAAATCATGTAGCCATAAATCACTAAGATACGAAGGCTGGTACACAAGGTAACGTATTTACACTTGACTCGTTCGATGTAACATTAAAAATTAAACCTGAGCAATCCTGTAATCACACGACACAAGGCCAAGAGAAATTTCACAGTCACATCATTTAATGTTAACATAGATACAGACGTTCGTGTATGGTTGACGTCATTCAAATACAGTCAATATAGTCTGCGTATTTCCAAATACAGTCGCAGCCAGTTACGACGACATCAGCTTATGCGACACCTCGTCTATACCATCAGATATTCTGTGATATCAATTAATTCGTCACTCTTAACCATAACATTATACTCCTCGGTTATAACAACGCTCGTTTATAACGACACAAAATATTCAGTGCCTGTCATGACGTTATAACCGAGTTCGACTCTATATCATAACGCAGATACAACATATTTTTCCTATACTGAATACAAAACTTTTTAGATCTTGGAATGCAATATTTATCACATATAATGTGTGTGGATAAAATATTATGCAATATACTAGCCACGTGTCCGTCACGTGGCTGGCTGCCACAATATTCACGCTCTACTCCACGGCCTCTTTTCATCTGTTCATGCTTTATTCTTACAGCAAAAATACATTAATTCTATCTTTTAGCATGTTTACTACCGTGTAGTATCGATTATTAAGATAAATCGGTGTAATTTACTGTTCACAAAGTAGATCGTTCCGGATTAACTCACGCTGCTCAGTCCAATAAAACGCACCGTATTTTTTCCAAACACATTATATCAGAACACCACGTTGAACTCTGCTACATGTTTTGATCCCTCATGGGATCATCATCAGGGAATTGGATCAAAATAACAATGCAGAAAACAGAAGGAGCAATCCGTGCACACAATAAAAAGACGCATAAAAAGTCAACCAGTTAAAATGAACGGGAAGAACAATACAAAATTATTCAGGATTACTACAGATTATCATCGACCTAAGCGCACTGTTCTCATTATCAATTTTCGTAACTTTTATCCCGGTTTCCAATCCCTGGAAATAAGAAATATCCTCAGGGATAAAACTGCTCTTTAAATAATTTAGGTAGTTTTAATAAAAGGTTGGCTTGAACTCATTGTGTTAAGGAGGCAACAAACACACACATGCAGCATGTTTGTTGATACGTATATTCCTTTATTAAGGAGTTCCACATGGATACATGAACATGTTGTATGAACGTTCCGCATCAGATCGAAATATCCTCACTTTATTTCTGAAAAATGATAAATCTAAATGGAGGTTTTTCCTCGCAAATCTATTAAACACATTATCACTTTCATACCAGCCTTAATTTACAAACACAAATTGCGTGACATATTTTGGTCATCAAGAAACCATCGGCCCTTTAACCGTGTTACAAGTCTGCAAAGAAGTTACAATATATACACTAATTATTGTATGCGTTCTGTAGCCGAATACGACTGTAAATTCAAAAGTCTGAACATTTTGAAAACACTTATCGATCCAGCTGTGCAAGCACAACAGTGTAAGTTATAACAGACGCAATGAAAGTAGACAGTGTTGCTAGGTCCAATGTAAAGAATCCGAAGGCTGTAAACTTAATTCTGTTCACTTTCAGTTGCATTGAGAACAGCTTCAACTGTTTTAATGTGCCAGTGTTGACATGCTGACGTAACAATGCACGTTGCACGCTGTCCTGCAAATTACGTGCTTCAGACATCGCCACGTGGCAAGAAACAATAATGGCTACATTTCGAAAAACGAAAAACACAATCCAACACATTCCTGAGACTTCAAAGAGGCCAGCTGTCTCTGTGGGTGTTCTCAAATGCACAATCATAAGTAACATGTTCACAATGACTGATAAAATGTTACGTACGAATTCTAAAAGCACAGACGGCCCGTAAATAGAGTTAACACATTCTACAGCATCATAAATCTGTCCATAAATAATTCTTATATCTATCAAATTGCATACTTCGAGCCGTTTGCCAGAAATAATCTGGATTTCTGAAATATCTTCAATATTAGTCAAAGTGTTCGATACCGGTAACTGATCAGTTGTTGGTTTTATGTCTGTGGAATCCACTCTTGTGCATTTATTGTCTACATTTTTTCCCCCAGTGATACAGAATCGTCCTTCTCCACCTTCAACACTTACACAAAGAACTCTGTTAAGAACCTTCAAACTGTACCGCATGAACTGCGTCAATTTGCAGAATTGAATAATGACGAGGAGCTGAATAAGATGTGACATCCGCAAAGTTCCCTCTCCTATTAAACCCATTCTGTGCCTCCAAAGCCAGCTGTCAATACATAGGCATGGTACAAGAACAAACAATATCAGACCCATTTCAACCTTGAACCACTTATTGCTTCTTGGCCCGTCACATTTGAATACAGCCATGTCAATGCTGTTCAGCTTCTTCAAAAGTTCGGAAAACTTCCGCTGATTCACCGTCAGGTTCAATAATATAGCCATTAACGCCATAAACATTGACATGGGAAATGACACCATGAAGGCAGTTATGTAGTGGGCAGTTGTGATTCTTTTAGACACCATCACCACGCAGTAAAGCACTGTCCCTACCAATAACATGGAAAACACCAACATGCTCCATGTAACACTTAACACGTTCGAATGTTTGTTTGTGTTAACACTTTCAACACCATCTTTGGGATTTACGACAAACGAAAACGGAACTAATCCTACGATTTTGCATAAATAATAAAATACTTTAACACGAGACACAATGCCAATATATTTTTCTTCAAAACACTTCATAGTTTAAAAATTATTACTGTTCTATATTTTATACTATTGGACTCCACAGCAAATTTCCGTGTATCGTAAACTGCTTGTTGCCCATCTTCTTCGCCATTCCAATCGTATCGAACCGACCTCCCAAGCACTAATACTGAATAAATTATTGTTTTATTCTGATATTTGTTATTTTCTCGATCCTTTGTCAGAAATGTAGGCAAACACTCCACCTGCTGCTCGTAAATTGAATTGAAATGCTATTAATATGATTACGTTACTTCAATTGCGTTCTACGCTCAGGCGTACCAACGGTTTCATAAAATTTTGCTGCCAATGGTAACGTCTTGCTAAAAAAAATTACTATCTTATTCGCTAAATAATCAGCTACAACATGCAGACTATATTCATAGGCCTATTAGAGGGCTAAATAATAATCATAAATCACTAAATGCACATAGAAATTTGTCTTTTGGGTTTTTACAGAAATATTTTAAATTGGCAATAAGAAAGCAATTGAATGCCCAATAGAAACAGAAAATGTCATGTCGTTCGTCATAGAAAGAGATATCAAGATTAAGTAAACAGAAAGCGGAAGTAATGCACCATCACAATGAACTTAATATTGCCTTAATCTGTTTAATGTTTCCTCTATGGTGACGTCACGGGAATATGGAAAAGGGAAACATGAAACTATTTTAACATTTACAATTGACAAAGCTATGCGCTAATGCTGCATATGTCGTTTACTGTATAATGATGCTCGCTGAATATGACTGTAAATACTAGGAGAAACATGTAGGAGTGGTTATGTATGTAAGGACACGTGCGATTTGTTGTTAAATAACATATTTAAGATCTGATTATATAGCACTGGAAGGTTCGGTGACTACCAGAGGATGGAATGGAAATGATGTGGAAAAAAACGGCCATGAACTAATTTGAAGAACTACGCCGGCAAGTGCCTGGAGGGACTGAATATAACCATGAACAGCCTAATACAGGACAGTCGGTTGTCGGGCCGACATCTGCAGCCGTGACCAGCTGATATTCGACAGGGACATTCGGTGAAAAAAAAATGAAAAATCAGCTACAGACATAAACAGACCAAACGAATGAATCAATAGGTAATCAGATTAGATGATTAATTAGTTAATTACAGCACGTGCGTTACCATTCAGCGATCGTTATCAACATGACCCTAGATATGGGATCAGCACACGTGCCACACGTGTACAAACAGCGGCAGTGCGGCCTTAATGTGACGAATATTAACGCCAAGAGCCAACCCCCCCCCTCCCCCCTCCCGCCTGGTTATTGTTCATGATGTAGGGCTGATGGCGGCCCAGTGCAATCCATTGCATCTGCTGTGTGAACACCAGCGCGGCGGCCAAGTTTTCAGACATTCTTGTATTACCACTCGGGGCTCTAGAACGCAGATATTGGGGGGGGGGGGGGCACAAATTAGCATGTTAATCTAAAATGAAAATAAGGTGTATGCAAATACAACGAAGGGAGGGGTAATAGGAATAAATTATTTGAATAAAAAGGGACCATAACTAAGTCCATGGAACAGAGTCCTGCTTGAGAAGCCAACAACTCCTCAGCCAGTCAAGAAATTCCCCGCACTGCATGGAAGCCGAAGGTTGATTACTGTTTGATATTTTTATATCGTGTATTGTGCTTGAGTAAGTGTGGGTCGAGCCCTTACGGTCCCGGTGCACGTAGGCCTTGACAGGCCCTTTGTGCCCCCTCACTGGGTCCAAGTCATGAGAGCCCTGTCCTTCTAAAGAAGTTCCAGATTGCCCCCCATACTCAGACCTCTAATGTCCTCAGGGTCCAAGAAAAAGGATCCCAGATAAATATGCCTGAGCGTCGCCAAGGCTTCACACTCACATAACACATGGGCTGAGGTTTCCTCCCCAGCCCCGCATTTCCTAAACAAGGGACTATATGTCAGCCCCATTATGTGAAGATGTCTTCTTAGGGTGTTATGCCCAGTAAGAAGGCCAAAAACTACCCTGGATTGCGCCCTATTGAAGGTGTGTATTGTGCTTACAGTCATATATACCAACACACGCACATAACACAACCAAAAGTTGTAATGACTTTTAATTCTGTTAAGTGCACATGTTGGTATATACGATGGTTCATGACCGTGTTCACAACAGTCCGCCACCTGTCCCTACCCTCAGCCAGACTAATCCAGTTCACGCCCACCCATCCTATTTCAACAACATTTTTAATATTACCCTCCCACTTATGACTAAGTCTTCCAAGTGGTCTCTTTCCTTCAGGTTCCAGAGGTCTAGATGTATATTGCTTCTCCCCATACGTGCCACATGCTCCGCCCATCTATTCCTTCTTCATTTAATATCTGGCGAGCCGTAATATAAAACTTCTCTTTATGCAATAATTTTGATAATTAATAATTTTTTTAGTTTTATGTTTTGAAGCATTAACCTTTTCGAGCCTAGCGGTAACTTTACGTACCATCATGAGTAACATTCAAAAATTCTACGTAGTGCGCACGCTGCATTTATGTGTTTTGCGTGGATGTTAGAATAAACAGCGCCTTTTGCCTTATGCAGCATTAACAGACTGGTTTTTATAACCGAAGTGGAGAGTGTTTACAGCGCGTTACGCACTGAGTCCTTAAATAAAACAGATACGACTCGTCTTTAAAGGGTTAATTTACAGTCGATGTCTGACTGTTGCCTATCAGCAACGCCAATTCAACGTATCGATTTTGATCTTCCGAGGTGTGATGCCGTGAAATTGTATGTACTGTTTATTTGACGACACTGCATCACAGACTCTATATTGTCGACAGTAGGACGACTGGTGGATGACGAACTGGACGGGATTGGGAAGGAAGTGGTCATAGCCTAGTAAGATTTATTATCCGGGTAATTTGACGGGAGGAACTCCGAAAAACAATGAAAAACCTTCAGTCAGTGACCTTAGTTCGGCGTCCAGGTAAAGACTCGAACCAGGCACCTCTGAATAAAACCCTACAAATTTACCGCCGCACTAACCTGCTCAGTGTGACGCCGTGTAGTTTGTTGGATAAGTACCAAACGTTTCGGAAGCACATACTGTGTTTTTCTTCAGGTAATACAAAGATGGAGGCAGAAAATCCTGCCCAAAACGTCAGTATCCACTTGTTAGATTACAGCGCGGCACCACACAGCCCGACCCCACTCGACTGAAGACCCCACAACGCAGCCTGTTGTCAGCTCTTTACCGTAAATCGGTCGAGTTGGAACTAAGAACTGGTGTTGAGGACGGCAGCGAGTGATGAGTCAAGTGATACTCGGCCAAGCATTCATGTCACAATCCCAATTCACTTCTGTGTCTATGTAAATTACTTTGAATTTATATTTAATTTTATTCGACAGGCCCTCACTCAGAATTTTTCATTGGGGGCGTGGGGGGGGGCTAACCCTGAGGCTATATATAATTTATGTTTGATTTTAAAAATTATATTATAAAAATCATGTTATAAGCACAACATAACACTGTCTGCAACTGCATTTATATACGTACGAATATAACTACATGTTCCATGACTCAATCACAGTGTCCTATCTTCTTGTTTTTTTTAATTTTATTAATTTATTTTTTAAAATTCTGATGTACTAGTCATCAGCCGATTTCAGTGGCTGATTTCGGCTGAAGGGTAAATCACGTAAAACTTTTGATATCATATCTACAAACCTGTGCTTTTTAAATTTAGGTTTTGGGGGGTTTGGGGGGCTGCGGCCTGGCAGCCCCCCCCCCCCCGGAGCGCCCCTTTTGCGTTACGTACTTAATGTTCTACACGTCTCGCGCAGTTGATTAATTACACAATATTAGTACCAACCAACTGCACAGATATTTGTGAATAACTATGTGTGTTTCGTAATACTTCTGCCACATGTTTCGGCCCATGACGGCCATCTTCAGGGAGAACCTAGTTACAAAGGAATACATTTTGATATAAATGTTGTCAAATACGTCAGTAAGTAATTTCCCGTGCCAAGTAATAAAAACATCGTTAAAATGTATAAATATAAAAACATTACAGCTGTTTTACATTTTTTTACAAAATTATGCTATAGTTATATTAAAATGTATTCCTTTGCAAGTAACCTCTCCCTGAAAATGGCCGCCATTGGCCCAAAACATGCAGCAGAAGTATCAAAAAATAACAAATAATTATTCATAAATATTGAATAAAATGTACCAACTAATGCACCTTTCTCTATTAACATTAACAAATATTCATTTTATTCACATACTGCAAAATGCACGGTGCTAACAATATAAAGTTCATAAATATTTGTCCAGGTCTTCTGTACCGATACTGTATATGCTTTACTTATTAATCTTACAGGCACCAAAGGGTTTTAGTTGTTAAAAGCATCATTAAACGGCACAATAATACGACTGAAAACAACTGTAGAAGTGACGGACTAACGCTACGGCCCACCACAAACCTTCGCCTTCTTGGAGGTACAACTCCAGCACTTCGTAACTTTTGACATTAGACGGAAGTGAATGGTTAGTGTCATGAGCCGGTTGTTTTGTCCCCCCCCCCCAAAACCCAAGGTACCCATCGGAAAGGAGGTTAGTTGGGCCCCGGATAACGTGGAGACGACAAAAATCTCCGTACCCACCACTAACCTAACCCCGATTCTGCGGTCGTCCAGGCCAGCCTCTAGTCACTTCCTGAGTGAGCTATACGGTTCATTAAACCGGTTCAAACACCAAACAAGTACGTTGTGTAAATGGGCCGTGCCGTGCCACAGGTGGTTCGTCTCCGGCCTCTCACCGCAGAGGACCGGGTTCGATCCCCGGGTCAGTCCATGTGGGATTTATGGCAGACAAAGTGGCACTGGGACAGGTTTCTCCCCGAGTACTTCGGTTTTCCCCTGTCAATTTCATTCCATCGGTGCTCCATCACACGGAAAAACGAGAAAGAAACTGATCACCTTTATCACAGGTTTGCACAATAAGCCTCAAGGCTGCGGTGCGTCCGTAGCTTCTGCTGCGGGACCCTTCACCACAGAAAAAAGGGACACCCGACAGTTTTCAGATAAAATAATCAAACGATGTATACCAAATTTAAAATAACAACCATAAAAAATAAACGTTGTGTCTTATTCCAGGAACACCATGTGATGTCTATAAACTGCTTCCTTAGCTGCGAAACGTGATAAAATCGACAGACAGCCCAACATAGCACGGCTGTAACTACGTACCTGTCAGTTTTGAACTAGAAATGCCCACATCTCCACCTGAAATCCTATTGGCCGGTTCATTATCCACGCCCGCACATTAACTCTCATTTTGTACACTTGTTTGCTTACTTAGATCTATAGCTGTACTACAGGAACATCAATTAAGCACCCTGTGACAGCTGTGGAAGACAGGAGTGCCTGTGTAAATATCTTGTTACTATCAGACAATTAATGCACAGACAAAACATCGCTTCTAAAAAATACATCAAACACAAAACAAATTATTTTCTTCTAATGACGTACTTCAAGGTAAATAAACAAACATTTACACGTCGCAGGACAATGCTACTTGAGTAGCAATAACGTACTATAATTTAGGTTCTATCCTTCATGATGCCCAGGCCGTGAACTCAAAATCGAAAAAGGGTTCTGTGTTAAGTGGACAGTCGGGGGGGAGAAGATACTGTAAGAGTTTCGTGTCAATAGTGTATTCACCAGGCATGCGCGCGCGCGCGCGCACACACACACACACACACACACACACACACACACACACACACACACACCTGTTTTGCCTTAGTTAACCGTCTAAATCCCATTGGTTACTTTATGTACCGCCAGGCTTAATATTCACCAATTCTACGTTCTGCCCACACAGTGTATTTATGTGTTTTGTGTGGATCTCAGAACAAACAGCGAGTATGTCCCTATACAGCATTAACTGGCCCGTTTTGTAACTGAAACGGAGTGTGTTTACTGCGCGGTACGAGGAGGGTCTGTAAATAAAAGAGATTACGTTTCGTCCTTGAAAAGTTAACGTCAAATGCATTTTGGTCATTTTGCAACACCAGCGGTGTAACCCACTGCGGTATGCAGTGTATACCAACTGCCTTTCACCGCGTATCTTCATTATTCACTTGGCCTCTGTTTGAGGTCTTCGCTCTTCGTGGACGTTGCGCGGTGTGGTTGGGTAGATTGTCACCGACGTTTTGGGGCAATATATCTGTATCACTTTCAACTGTGAAGCAGTGAAAGACTTCTTGGCAATTAAAGATCGTACCGAAACGTCAGTAGCAAACTACCAAGCAACGCCGCAAAAATACATAAGCCTACAATACGGTCTGCTATTTTTGCTGCACTAAGTGTACTGACGATTGTTCTGCTTGTACACTTCCTGACATGTTTCGGCCACATTTTGACCGTCTACAGCCGTTAATATACGAGTATATCTAAAACCATGGCAGACAGGCGTTAAAATATTTTCCTGTGATCTCACTAATTACAAAATATTTTTAACACATGTCCGCTTTATTTTAGATAAGGTACATTACTGCTTGAATATGGTCAAAATATGACCGAAACATGTAGCATGCGTTACTAAATCTAATAAAGCTGCTGTGTCTAGCAGAAATTTACAATTTATTGTCAGATAATTAGCTTTAAATGTCCACAGACGGCATGACAGGGTTATTTAAACTACAGGATGATTCTAATTTAGAACAAGTAATAACTTCAAGTGAGATATCTCGCGTGTAGCAGTCAAAAGGATTAATTATGGCTGAGTGCCTACAATATGATAACGTAAAGTACCAAAAGGCGTGTGTTCTTATACAGACGTACTTGTGCTTGCATTAAGTGCAGCTGTGAGCGTGTCTGGTGAAATATAACAATATCCCTTTACGTTGTTTGCTAAAATGAAACGCAGTTAAGAGGAATCGATTCAGGCAAGATAAAGACAGCTGTGTAGCACAAACACATTAAACCTTTATAATAACATGGACTGTGTTTTTCTTTTTTCCGAAAATGAGTAACTTTATTTTCACTTTCTGATAATCATCCTATACCAAGCGGCCCCGCACAAAAACAAGTAAATAACAATTACCCGTTCGTGACAAAACCTAAGCGATACATCAACTATGAAAGAGCCGGAAACTCTGTTCAAAGATAACAAGTTTAATTGTACTACAGGCAGCATATCTCTCAATAACAATTTTTCTGTATAGGACGACACATCTATGTCATCGAAATGTCACTGTCTGCGTACGCGTGGATAAATATCTGACATCTGGCAGAATTTACTACGAATGTGGCTGCGTGGGGTTATTAGTCTCGTATCTCGCGAAGTGACTAATTGGAGAAATGTTACGTCAAAAATGAATGTGTGAGGGGGGTAATTTTGCTTTAAATACTAACACAACGCCCAGGATTAGACCTGTTTGACAGTTGGTCTCCCAACGGCGTTAAAGCTCTGTAACATCCTACAGTATCCCTATACATCATTCTCCATTCTAACTTTGTATTTTATCGTTAATTTTTGAGGAGAAATTTTCACGATTAATTTGACATATTCATTCCAGTTCCTTCAAAACAAACGTTTATACGATTTTATTGTGATTTTTAGCTTGTGTACGTGTTTAGTACATTTGTAAATCGTTATTGCACCCTCCTGTTCAAACTATGCGACCAATTTAAGTTAATATTTATTTAATCCAATCATATTTGATATTTAATATTACACAATAATATTGGTCTCGCAGAATATTTAATACACACGTTACCAGAAACAGCATTTCTGAAGAACAATTCCAGAATTTGCACAAAATTTATTTCAGTGTCAGATACACTGCATTGTCCGTAAGCAAAATAGCCTATGATGTGGGCATGTGATTGTGAGGAAGTGTTTATGTCACATCAATAAACAATACGGAAGTGTAACCTAGGAAGTGAAGTTGTGCGGACTAGAAACGTGTCAGTGTTGTATCTACAATAATGTGTGCTTACGTACACTATATGTAGAATTGTAGTGTTAGAAGCAATGACAAGCTGTGTGATCGTGCTTGTGTTTTTGCTCCACTTGTGTTTCTGTTGTGTTGCAACTCCTCCCGGGGTCATTGCTGCCCTTCAAAGGCACTTTTATACAGAGTGTGTTTTCTTACTGCACCCCAATGACCATGGTAAGTCTTCTAGTTATTAAAACTGCATATGAAGACACGAATTAAAGTCTTGTATTAGTTCATATTGTGCAGCTCCGAAAGTGTTGTGCTTCATATTAATATTGTTATTTTAAACTAACAGTTACGTGAGACTATTATGGCATCTAACAGCCCGCCTCTGGATACTATCCTGAAGCAGCTAGAGCGAGTCTAAACCACGTCACGTTATTTTACAATCCATTTTAATATTATCATAGCCTAGGATAAGCTGTTTCTGAGAAAATCGATAAATTTCTTACCCTGATTACATAAAATGCGGTACGGCTGAAATGTGACCGGTGCAAGAAGAAATGAGACTATAACAAACAGAATTAATAGTGCGAAGAAAACTAAACAAAGGAACATGAACAAACCAGACAGACAAAAAAATTAAAAGCATAGTTTATAAACTGGCCAATGCCATATTTTTATCTGTTAGATGTAAATCACACAAAGGAATGAAAGTACAACGAATCTAATGTTCATAAACTAGAATTAGTACGGGTTCGTGTGCTTAACGTTCCAACGAAATGTACTTCGCCGTTCGTCTCGTAAATTTCATGTCAGTGGCCGTAATTCTTGTTTCTCTGTTTCCTTTCGATGTCAAACTTTAACGCCCACACGAAAGTGTTGGTAATGCTAGCAGAGTACTTGTAAATAGTGGCCGGGTAAATGTCGCTGTAAATGTAAATACTGACGGGATACTACACTGAGGCCACGGAAAGAACTCGCATAGATGATGTAAGTGACGGTCTTCGAGGCTTCTTATCGTACACCACCACAACAGGCCCGATCAACCCGTAGCTCGCGGTCTACATGCTGCACACCCGCGGAGACATTTAAAATGAGAAAAGCTCTTTTAACCCTTTCCTTGTCAGAGCGGGGATAAAAGGCAGAGGAAATTTTGAAAACTTACGAAGTGTTTATGAGATCTGTGCTCTTCTGGGAGATGCCATCAACATCTCGGCGGAAGCCTGAAGTTAAGTTTACGGACTGTTTCTGTATAAAAAGTATCTCACAATATTAACTTGTTCCGTAAAAATATGCTACAATAATTACACTCTAGCCTAGATTGTGGAATGTATTTTTCATAATTTTTTTCCACTGTCAGTATATTTTTATTGCACAGTAAGATTTGAAATTATTCATACCGTGCGTATTATTACAGCCAGTATGTCCACCAACAAACGCACATAATAAGGCTTAACTAATGCGCATAATAAGATACAACTCATACATATGGCTTAAAATACTCGTACATGTTTCGGCACCGAGATGCCGGAATATGGACCAGTATTTAAAGCCTTACGTATGAGTTGCACCTTATTATGTCTATCTGTTGGTGGACATACTCACACAGACAAAATTATGCCTATAAGTATACTTCTCCTTTCCTCATTTTGTGTGTAGCATTTCTTGTTGCCCGCATGCAGACCAAATTTTGCCAAAGTTGCTCGCGCCACATTACAAAATTTCATCCGACTTGCCCTACGGCACTTCTAGCCCTTGTCATAGAGCCTATGGCTCTTTTCCCTAGAATGTCAGGAAGTATGGTGAAGTACGGGGGGGGGGGGGCGGGTGGTGGGGAGTTAGAGAAGAAAAAGGGGATAAGTTCTAGGGAAATGTGGAGGGGATCAATCCATGGGATTTGTTTCCGTGGCGTCAGTATAGTTTGAATGTTGTACCGGGTGAAAATATCGAAAGTTTATGGCACACACAAGATGCATGATATTTCAGGTCTGAAGGCAAGAAGCGAGCTTGCGCAGTGCCAGGGGCAACTGTCCAACGTACTATGCCCCACGGCAGTTCTGTCCTCGCTCAACAACCCCAAAAGAATCATCCCCATGTGCCACGGCAGTAGGCCCCTGTTTGTCTTACAGGCAGGCGATCCTTTCAGAATAAGACCATTTCTTTCGGTAAGTTCAAGCATAAACATAACATCAAACGTAACGTGATGGTCTTAACGTTGCAGAAAGAAGTCAAGCAAAAGATACTTACATTAACAGGCAACGTAAGTTCAGAATACACGGAAACTGAGTAATAAATAAAAACACATTCTGACAACTGTCTAAGAAAATATGACATCACTACAGAGTGTTTTATCATACACTGCACATTACACCAAAAACACAAGGATTAGATCTACATTAGAATGGAAGATGAACATATACATACTTAACAAGCATCTGCACATATAAATTTGAGAAAAGAAACGTACCCATATAGACATATATTCAACCTAATTTTAAGATGACAAATATAAACGTTAAGGGCCAGTTTTTAAGCGCTTTTGCAGAATTGCGAAACGCGACTTTAAGCTTCGTCATGTCTGTCCGTCCGTCCCTCCGTCCACACGGAACAGCTCGGCTCCTACTAGACGAATTTTCATAAAATTTTGTATTTGAGTATTTTTTGAAACCCTGTACAGAAAATTCAACTTTCATTAAAATCTGACAAGAATAACGGGAACATTACATGAAGACCTATCTACATTTATGACCAAGGACGCAACCGGGGGGGGGGGGGGGGCCGGCCCCCCCCCCCCCCCCCCCAAGGCCCCAAAACCTGAAATGTAATCAACACAGATTTTGTAGAATTTATATCAAAAAGTTTTACGTGATTTCCCCTTCATCTGAAATCAGCCGCTGAAATAGGCTGATGACTCGTACGTTAGAATTTTGAAAAATAAATTAATAAAATTCAAAAAACAAGAAGATAGGACATCGTGATTGAGTCATGGAACATGTAATTATATTTGTATGTATATAAATGCAGTTGCAAACAGTGTTATTTTGTGCTTACAACATGATTTTTGTAACATAATTTTTTAAAATCGAACACAACTTATATATAGCCTCAGTGTCAGCGCGGCCCCCCCCCCCCCCGAAAATTCTGGGTGCGCACCTGTTTACCACAATAACTCGCTGAATACTTCTTAGAATGAGAAATATTTCAGACAAAAGTGGTACAGAAAATCGAGACACACACTTTATGTTCAGTGACTCCCTCTGGAAAATCGCGCCGTTTATGAGATACTGTAGAACGATGTGGTACAGCCAGACAGGCCACAGATGACAATAAAATATGGCGCATGCGCTTTGCATGCTGGATAACTGAGGCTACAGACACACACTCAGAATATGTAATACATATTGCTTTTACACCGCAACAATGGTTACGCGAAAGCGTTGCAATTAAGCAAATTTTTCATTAAATGAATACACCGACATCTGGTTGATAAAACATGTACACATTTTTACTACATACTTGACGACGACGTAAAATGCATCGGAATGTAAGCTACAAAATAGTACAACACATACTTTGTCAGCAAACAGCAACTAGTTTAAATTATAAGGCATCATATTGTTTAGATGATGACGCGCAGATGGGAAAATAATATTAAAATAAATTTTACATAAATAGGAGGGAGTGTTGTTGATTCACCTGGGTCAGGAGAGGGAAAATTTGTGAGCTCTTGTAACGGCACTAATAAATACTTGGGTGCCATAACAAGTGGGCAGTTTCTTCACTAGGCGACGAAATGTTGGCTTCTCAGGAAGGACTCTGTACCATGGAAATAGTTATTTCGACCACTGCCCTGGAAAGAGGGCTCTTAAATTTATATTACCCATAAACGCATTCGCGACCGTACGGTGCACAGAGGTCGACAGCATGTAAAGCATTATTGGTCCGTACAGTGCACCGATGCCGGTATCAGGTTTGTGCTTCAAAACAGCACATTTCGCACTTTTACTTCGATGTTTATTACATTCCTACCTTCTCTGTATCAACGTGGGTCTATGTTTGTCCAGTTTGTAGCAAACAGAAGCTTCTCCAGTGCCATCTGGCTGCTGTTCCTGGACACCAACACATCCCTGGACCAGTTCTTCACCGACATCAACATTCCTTTCGACTGCCAGTTCCTGGTGGCTCAGCCACAAGGTGACCACGTCGTCCTGCTGACCGAAGTGTACCGTGTTAGCCCCACACTTCCCCTGCAGACATACCGTTTTGGTAACTGGACTGCTGGTGGCGGCCTCACCTGGCCCTCACAAGGCCTCTACAGGAGGAGGAACAACCTACAGGGAATTGTCCTTCGCGTGGCAGTGAAAAATGTAATGTGCCTCCGCTTTTTGTATAACTAAACTCGGTTTTAGCAAATGAGGATGTGAAGACGAAGGAAGAATAGAAATTGAAACCAGTGTATTCATTCACCGTCCATAGAAACTGTCATTACATTGATTTATGAAATAAGAAAATCGTTGGTGCAAAATTTTCGCGATGTCTTACAACGTTTATTCTGTTAGCCTTCGTTCGTTTCTGCAAAAGCGGCAAAGCGCAGAAAGTCATCAGGCACATTGTAACGTTGTCCTCTTGTTTAACTACGCACAGCGCCTCGAAGACATATACGGCATTGGAGGTATAAAGCCACGCATTCTTAAATTCGCACTAGCTGGCAGTGAGTGATCAGCCTCATGCCCCGGCCGCTTTGTCCCCAATAGCCAGTAAATAGGATGCTAGATGGGTGCCACAGCCAATCTAGACGATTTTGAAAATTCATGTCCTGCCGAAAATCAAACCTCGATTCCTTGATCGTCCAGCCTGTAGCCTAACCACCGTACTGACGTAAGTCCTCCGCCTTTCCTGGTTGTAATGTGGACTAAGCGTGAAGCTGACCACTCCTCATCTAGTGCCGAGGTTAAGAATGCCCACAGCCATACCTCCACTCCCCAATACGCCTGCATAACGTGGCGCTTAATTAAATAGAGGGACAAATTGATTATTTCATATATTCCCATACTCTATATAGGCCCATACATAAGTAATCCGTATATGTATACAGTACCAAATACACTGTGTGTGTGTGTGTGTGTGTGTGTGTGTGTGTGTGTGTGTGTGTGTTTGTGTGTGATTTAAAAGAAGATCTGAAAATTTTGTTAACAGCTAATTTAGTGTGATGAATTCTACAAAAATTTGTCAGTTTTCAACACAGTCCCAGATCTACCACACACAGTACATGCTTCTAACACACGACGATAAATTGTTTGTGCGTACAGCTGCACACAGTAGGGTCTCGATTTTTTGAAATTCTTTAAGGTTTTAATTTAACTCGCCCCTATATATATCTATATATATATATAAGGGACACACGGAAATTTGCTTCTACTTATCTTATAAAAACGTGTCTCACACTTTGGGACTTTGGGAGGAATAGAGAATAAGGGTGTTTGAGGAGGGAGAGGTTGAGAACAGTATATTGGGAACCATCTGAGAGGGACAAAGCGACAAGGGAGTGGACAGCACAGTACAATGAAGAGTCTCGTAAGAGGCGTTGCTCACCAAATATTATTATAAAGTCAAGCAAGTAGCAATTGGCGAGGCATGTAGCACGTAGAGGATATATAAAAACCTGAAATGAAAAACCTCTTGTAAAGCCTCGTCGTGGATGGGAGGATAATATTAATATTTAAGAAACAGGATTAGGACAAGATTAAAGTGGCTCATTACAGGGACAAGCGGCGGTATGTTGTGAACACGGTAATGAACACTGTGACCTATCAGTCTTTGTACTTCGTGTCATGTTATTATTGTTCATTGTTTTAAAATACAGATGGCAACACATTTGCAGGCTTTCTACACGACAATCGTTGAAGAAAAAAACGGAAAGCCAATCAAAATATCCGGTTTCTTCGGTGAAATGTGGAACTTACTGGAGCAAGAACTTAAATTCAAGTAAGTCAGTTTAATCCACTCTGAACCATTATATTTCACTAGCTGTTTAAAAGCGAAGCAATCCCCAATGTTCGTAGTTGGAATCCGACATAAACTATTAACATTACAGGTTAACACGGCAGTCAATATGAAGACTATATTCTTATAGGATGAGACGCTTCGTGGTTTAGTATAGGCCTGCATGTGCCGACGTTTCGGAGGACTCAACCTACCAAATATACCAGAAGACCAGTATATGCGTATCATGAGTTAGGTTTTTTATGTTCCTCTGTTCTTCAAAACAAATGCCGAGATACCCTCTTAAAACAGGCCACGACCACTTCCTTCTACATAATTCCTGATCCATCATTCGTGGCGGTCTTGCAATATTCCTGCCAAGGAACTGTGCACCTACCCTACACAAATCGTTCCCTATTTTCTTTGCTGAAGTTCCCCCTCAGTTTGGGAGGGGCACAACCTTGAAGGCTCCAGAAACCAATAAAAAATGCAGAGGCCATATCATGAAAAATAAGTACGGCTGAACCCATTTATATTAATGTAAAATCAAAGAAAATATTAATCAATCCCACAGAAACATCGAGTTTTCGAACTGAATAGGTTGATTTGAAAGGTTTGTTGCGGCTTGTTTAGTTTGCGAAGCAGAATTACAAAAAAAAATTCTTCGGATTCTTTTGTAATAATAATTCGTATACAGGATGTTTCGAAAATGTAGTTACATTGTGAAACTACCAAGTCAGTGTATCGCACAATTAAAACAATTTCTTATTCCGCTTACAACATTACTTATTCAACAATTCTGCAGAATTAAATTTCACCCATCTTGATGGGAAACATGCCGAGGCGTTTCATAAATAATTTGTATAATAGATAACACAGCCTAACAGAACTATTTCATAATAAAAAACAATAAATTTTGCATTTATAAAACCACTACATGTTTCGGCCCAATTGGGTCACTGTCAGACTTCCATAATATGTAAAAGGGGGCTAGTAATACAGCATTACAGCTATCAGTACATGGACTGTGATCTCGTAAATACAATCGCATTACTTCTTTCCTTCTTTCTTTCTTTCTTTCTTTCTTTCTTTCTTAGTCCGTCCCTCTTCTACCTACTTGTTCACAGCAGGTATCCACGGTTTTTGTGATTTTTCATTTGATCACACTCACGTACACACCACAGTCGGTACGACTCCTCTGGACGAGGGATCGGCCCGTCACAGAGACCTCTACCTGACAACACAAACACTGTACAAGACAAACATTCATGCCCCCCGGTGGGATTCGAACCCCCGATCCCAGCAAGCGCTCGGCCGCAGACCCACGCCTTAGACCGCGCGGCCACTGGGATCGGCCAATCGCATTACAGTTTTATTAACTGTTATGCGACTGTTACGGATCATATCTCAGATAACTGTAACGATACACAAGTAACCTCCTCTTACGTATTTTTACAAGCCTGGCGATAACCCGATAGGGTCAAAACATGTACCAGTTTAAAGAAAAAAAATATTTTCAATAAAAATAGGTGCTTTAGATTGAATCATCTCATACATTAATAAATTTCACCATTACAGAAAAGTCCGTGGATCCTCCGAAAACCGTTCTTGGTGCCCGGCGGCTGCGTAGAACAAGGGTCGGGGTACCTCTGGCCTACACAGTCAGCAGGCAGGAGATTCGAGTTTTCTGGGATGTTACGCTGTGTACTTTGGTCAGCAGGGAATACCGCTGTGAGAACCACAAATCCCTAAATCGACCCACTGCCACAAGCCAGAACTAACTGCAATGTTCTTACACCAGGTCTGATTTTTATACGCCCGCCGACAGCTTCTTCGGAGCTCCAACTGAGAACGGATCGTGGAACGGCATGATTGGGATGTTGCATAGAGGAGAGGCTGACTTCGCGGTTGAGAAATTTGTGATGAGTCCTGCCCGCCTGCAAGCAGTGGACTTCATTTCAACTTTAGAACAAGTGAAGTATGCAACAGTCAGCTGTATATCAGTGTCTAGTCTCATATATCAGTGACCACTGTCGTATATCCCTGAATATTTGAGGCAGGAATTTTAAAGAAGTCGGATCCACACTACAGAGCTTCTGCGTTTATCTGAAGACAATCAGACTAAAAAACTGAAATGAAAAGTCGTTGAAAACAGACCTTGTAAACAGTCTAGACTTATTAAAGTACAAAATTCTGGTAAGAAAACTAAGTAACACAGATTGTATGGGTCACAGAATACCAAAACGCACAAGTGGTGGATCTGTCTAGACTTTTATGTCGCTAAAGATAAACAATGTAACGCTAGCTCAAGAAATAACTTGCACTGTAGTAATGTTCCATTTGTGTTCGCAACTACTTGCTAACACACATACAACGCAAAGATGACAGAAGAGCAAGCAATGTGGTTTATTTAATGACACTGTCCACAACTGAGACTATGTAGTTTCAATAAGAAAATAAATGGAAGTGGTATCTGAAAAGAAATGGAATTGTAGACCGTACAGAAAAAAAACGTTGAAAGATCATAGAGAAAATGGACCGACACGAGCACATTGTAGTGACGATGGAACAAATGTGTATAACCCATGATGCCAACAATGATGATAACCAGGGGTGCACAAATTCCACAAAAATCTAGACGTCACATCAAAATCCTAGGTGCCATCAGGGCAATATGAAGCAAATTCCATACAGAGAACCCATAAATATCAGGAGCCACTGTACATAATTTAGTCGCCAGTGCAGCCTGGCACCCTGGATTGGTACACTCCTGATAACTGCATTCAATTTCTTAGAGAAACATTACTCACAGGGTTACACTGTACTCTCCTTCCCACATGATAATGCAAGATATCTTTCTGTTCAAGGACAAGGATGTTCATCAAGGCACAGAGGGCGCTGCACGTAAAGTGGGACGAGTTCCTGAGGCCCTTCACCAGACGGCTGTGGATGCTGCAATTGTTGTCGATGATTCTCATAGGCCTCTGCTTTGGAGTCACATACCATGTTGGGCAAAGCCTTGGGATCGAGGCTGGGGTAGCATCAATATTCCAGAACCTCTATGATGCACTATTCTACACTTTTGCTAGTTTCTGTCAGCAAGGTAAAATGTTGTATGCAGAAACCCACAATCTGCAACTCCAAATAATCTTATTACTGCATTTGCTCAAATGTAAATTACTTGGCACTTCCCAGTATGAAGTTGGACACATACGCCTACAAACGGTGTATGCCTGTGTGTAAGAACACTAGAGCCACTGAACGAATATTTTAAAACCTGACAAAAATATTCAAATTTCATCAAAACTTGACCAAAAAAACAGACACCTTTATGCAGAACTACAGATATTCCTGCATGCATGTGAGGAGTAATTCCATAAATATTATTGCCATGAAAAATTATTTTAACAAAGACTGTACATTAAATAATACATAAGCCAATACATACACTGGTAACATTAAGTACTGTTTATGAAACACATGGCAGACTTACATATAGCAACCACTGTGTTTTAGAGAGTTACTCGAAACTCTACGTAAACACAAGGACAATGAATGGTGCATTTATTAAGCTATACCTATACAGGCCTGGACAGGCCCTTTGGGCTCCAGGAGATTGAGGCTCCCAGAATATTGTGTATTCATTACCCAAAAGTTATTGCTGGTAACTACTTACTTTCTTTCATGAGATTTGAGGTTTTAATGGCAGTGAAAATTCAAATTGGTAATGACACTGTGTAGTGTGGTCAGTGATTGCCAACATCTAAGAAGCACATACTGTGTCCATCTTTAAAGCAAAACAAGAACCATAAGTTCCTCAGCAATGATAGTAAGCACAACCCAGACAAGGGGACGACAAAGCCTGAATGGCGATAACCCATTAAACTTTTAAAGCCTAGCGGTAACTGTACCTACCACCAGGTTTAATGTCAAAAAATTCTATGTGTTGCCCACATTGTGTTTATGTGTTTTGTATGGATCTCAGAACAAACAGCAACTTTTGCCTTATAAAACATTAAGAGATTGGTTTTTATAACCGAAGTGGAGAGTGTTTACAGCGCGGTACGCACTGAGTCCTTATATAAAACAGATACATTCCGTCTTTAAAGGGTTAAATTTCCTGTTCTTGGACCGCAGGCCGCAGTGTGACTCCCCGCATGCTGTCCTGCCGTGTCATGTTTCTAACATCATACTTCACAGCAGTGGTGCTTCTTGCCGGATACTCTGCTTTCCTTATCTCTTTCTTGGCTACACGGGAAACTAAGGAATTCCCTTTCACAAGCTTCAAGCAATTCCTTGCCGATGGCAGATATCAACTGGGTATGCTGTCAGACTCTGCCTTCACTTTCTACTTTGAGGTTAGTATAAATCATTATTCAGTGTGGAAATCGTCATCTTTCACCTCTTTGCTGACTTCGTTTTATCCCTTTCTCACTTTTATCTTCTTTCCTGTTTTCTCAATTACAACAATGAACTGTTGCATTTTTATCCTCCAGATGGCACAGTTTTGAGCATAATTTAAATTATATAGCATCAGATAATATGAAGATTTATACATAATAAATTGGAGATGATGTGAAAGGAAGCAGAGTTGCTTGGCTACTCAAAGACATTTCCCACCTTCCATGGAACCCAAAGATTCACAAGCTCCTATCACCAGACCCTCCTCTGAGTCACGTGAATCCAGTCCACACCAAACAGATCCTCTCTTTATCCTCATCATTACCACAGCCACCACCACCACCACCACCACCACCACCATCATCATCCCTGCTATGCCTAGACTTCCCACGTGATTTGTTCCCTCCAACACAACCAACTCGAATTTACATGCATCTCGCTGCTCGCATACATGTTATAAGCCGTAGCCACTGCACAGTCTTGTAATTTAATACACTGACAATATTGAGTAAATAGTACAAATTATATGGCTTTGCATCTCACAACTTTCTCCAGCGTTCTGTCACTTCCAAGTACCCGCCACAGCACTTTGCTGTCAAACATCACTAAATGAGCGACAAAACCAAAACAGACAACCTCCAAACTTCCTGTTCCTGCAGAATTCAACAGATGCGATCATGCAGAAGATATACCAGAAAATGATTGCACCAAACCGACACAACTTCCCGTCCTCAGATGACGAAGGATTCCAGCGAGTGTGTGAAGTCCCCAACTATGCCTACATGACTTACACAGAGCTGCAGAACCACGAGATGGGGACCTTCAATTGTGACCTCACAGAAATCCCACAGATCTACATACCAGGGTCACTGGCCATAACTACTGTCAAACAAAGCCCTTACAAAAGAATCTTCAATTACATGTAAGTAAATTGGCACTGCCTCCAGGATCTCTCTTGGGGCAGGGGGAACAAAATAATGGAACCAGAAGTCTGGAATACGTTAATGATGAGCAATATATTTTCCAATGTTCACACCATGTAAAACATCCTTTCTAACCTAATGTTTATGACAAACTACTGTAAATGCTGTGCTGTACAAGATAGCAGTTATCAATGTGAAGGGTCCTCAGAACCCACCAGTAGTATTAATTTAAAAAGTCACATCAACATTACGTACAGGTAAACAGTAAATCCAATGGCTTCCACACCATAACAATATCATAAAATGTGTTTTGGTTGTTGGTACAGAATCTGGAAGATGAAAAGGAATGGGCTTTTGAGCAGGCTGCACGAAAAGTTCTACCCCACCAAGGTGCCCATATCGGAGATACCCAGACCGGTGGTCTACCTGGTGCAAGTCACTCCAGTACTAACACTCCTAGGCACTGCGATATTGCTCGCTATAGTGCTCCTACTAGTAGAGAATAAGGCAACTTACATCAAGGCACACCTCCAGCTTGGCTGGCGAAGATTGAACCGCCTACTGTTCGGTTTGGTCCTGTTCAGTCCTACGCACACCAGGCAAAGAAGACGCATATAACGGCAGTGCCGGAGAACCACCTGCATCATAAATGAAAGTACTCAACACTTCACCCTAGGATTAACAGATATCCCACATATTCCAAACAATCTGAGCTCTAATCACGTCTTCCAAATAACTTTCATTTTCAGGATCCTCTAAACTTTCATTCACAGCAAATGTTACAGTAAAACATAGTGGAATTTTAATAACTTTTAAAATACTTTTACTACAACATAAATAACCCCTTTAGTGTGTAAGTGGCATTAAATTTATATTTCCTTACTTTGTGACCTTTCGTATGCCAAATCAGGGATGAAGTCCTCAGTGAAAGAACAAAGACGTGAAGATATGCTTCCTGGACAGGGCTACCACACACGACGCAATGGTAACCGATGAATATGGTGCAATGGTGTAATGATGACTGGCAGGGAAAACCGAAGAAACTCAGTGGCTATCCCACTCCAGTTCCACTTCATCCATCATGAATCTCACATGAAGTAATGACGAACTGACAGTGAGGCTCTGCAGTGATGCGTCACCATATAACTGTCTACACTATGGCATGGTCCTAAAAGTGACATTATATATATGTAAATTACAGCAGTTCTATGGAGAAATGGTACCAAAAATAAAAATACCACTTCTGTAATAAAACCAAAGTTTTTGTGTACTATCAAACAAACTTAATTAACGTACAGAAGGCAAAATTAGACACATTTGCATACCTATAAGCAAATTTTTAATGGTTACATCTAGTCACAGCATAATTATTAAGTAAAAAATCCGAATAACACAACACTTAGTAGAAGAACACCATGTATGCATTACAGTTACACTACAACATGTTTCAGCTAATGCACTTGGCCATACAAAACATATAAAGGAATGCTGTTTTTAGGACGAGGCTTCCCCTTCACAAAGAGTGATTAACTTGCTTTATTTTAATGTTAATATTATTCCAAACACTATACTAATAAAATGTTAAAATATTTGAAAATTGAATATATTGTTAAAATATTCCTCTTATGCCTACAGATATCAAGTTCTTTTCAGAATACCCTGTGTCACTGAAGGAAGGCAAGTTACTCTACAATATGTTGTTGTGTAGTGGATGCTAATTTACATAACTTGTATTCATGGGGGTGACCCTTCATGTAGTTTATTTAACCTTTTAAAGCCTAGCAGTAAATTTACATACCACCAGGTTTAAGATTAAAAAATTCTACGTGGTGCACACATTGTGTTTATGTGTTTTGTACGGATCTCAGAACAAACAGCAACTTTTGCCTTATAAAACATTAAGAGACTGGTTTTTATAACCGAAGTGGAGAGTGTTTACAGCGCGGTACGCACTGAGTCCTTATATAAAACAGACACACTTCATCTTTAAAGGGTTACGGCTTCGTGTATATGATGTTATCACCACCTCCTTTTTATCTACATTTACTCTCTGTGTTGTTAGTCATAGGGGGTTCTTAGTTAAGGCGTCTCAGTATATGAGATATGTTGTTTACATAAATCTGTATTCTATGGGGGTCATCAGTATGTGCAGTTTACTAATGACTGAAGGGCTGTTTTTATGTGCTACACACTTCATCCGCTACAACATTCCCTTTTAAGTTTCGTATGTATACATGATGACGGCAAAGTTGACTGGCGAAAACATGCCGTAGTATAACTGTCATGAATATATGATAATACTCTACTAAGTGTCGTGTTATTCGGATTTTATACTTGATGATTAGATTGATCAAAACAACAGGACGGCTGTCCTTAAAATAGCCATAGTAGATGACTCTCATGTCGTAGTCAGCACTCAAGTTCACTGCTGTCACAATATGAAGAAACAAAGAGTGACCATACCTAAAATATGCACCACCATTTTGCAACAAAGCACAGCAAGTACACAATAACCCAACATCTGACAGCCTTTACAACAAAAACTGCACCGCACAGCAAGATGAATACCTTCCAAGAATAATCCACAATTCTAGTAAACATATATAATGAATTTCAATCAGAAACTGAAAAACTTGCTATGACACAGTCAGCTGGATACAGTGTGGTGCATTTTTGACCAGTCAGAGTATAAAATGGCAAACTACTGACCAACAGTTGAACAACATTAAACAAACCAACAGCTAACCACTTGCCATGGTCAGCACCAAATCTTTGAGACACACTACACATTTTAACATTTTTCACAGAAGTTACAACTGTATTCTTCCAAACAAATGATGCAAATAAGAACACACTCAAATCACCCAACTTCACCATAAGGATGAAGTCAGTGATGTATAACGTTACTGATTCTCTGTTCTTTTCTACAGAATGACACTGCTTGAAATAAGAATATCATCTTCCATAGTCTTAGCCCTCTTTCAACTGATAAAATCAAGCTGTGTGATTCTGTCCTGAACCATTTTTCACATTGTGAAAGGCACATTTTCTATAGCTTTACAACGTACAACTTCATATAAAGTTCACACAATTCAGGTGAAATTTGAGGTACCCATAGCTAACAAGACAAAAATCTTCCAAGATGTAGTGCCATGTAGTTTGATTCATAGCACCAACAATATACCAAACTACATTGCATCACAGCCCAGAAGATGGCAATCATAATTCAATTGAAGTGGCCCAAAATAGACCATAAAATAGAAAGATCAAATTTTGTCAAAAATTATTTCACAAAACTTATACACAACACAAGTTTGCTGCTTTGGTGTAGATGCAAGGAATTCCATATCAGAAGGCACCAGAAAGGATAGCAATAATATGCACATACACTGATGAAAATGTCTTTTAATAAACAAAATCAGATAATTATGATATTTAACGTAGGAAGTACAGAAAAGCTGTATGTCACAAGTACCAGCATTACATCCCTATTGGTAAGAAAGAACAGTAAAACAAGGTTTAACCACATTAAAAGTTCAGTTTTTCCCCATTACAAAGGTATCCCCTGATTTAATGTGTTCCATATCCGTGCACTATATTACACAAAAACACTAATCACCAACAAATGCACAAAGACAGTTTTATCATCAATCGTAACACACTGACAGAGAGTTCACGCCTCAGACAAACAACACAGTACACAGTCAACAACACATTCTCACTCAACTGTAAAGTGCAACCTTAGTGTAACGATAACAAAAAGTTCTCCCTGAAGATGACCCAGCATGGTCGAGACATGTAGGAGTGTGTTACGATTGATGATAAAACTCTCTTTGTGCATTTGTTGGTGATTAGTGTTTTTGTATCCCCTGACTTCCACAATTGTTTCACTGCCTTTACTTTTCAGCTTAAAACCCCTAATTCAAGTAACTTATAGTACCATTCACTTCACCCATTTGTGAATCCAGTGGTTTTGCCTTAGACAAATAACTGCACTGATTTACAGTATTCGCTAAAAACGTAAACTAAGAAAGTTGGTATGGAAGTGTTATTTGTGTAAATGGGGATACCTGTACTGTCATATAAACCCAAGGCAGTGGCAATGCTAAACAGATTTCTCTATATCAATGTGAAACATTATGGAAATTTGTTTGTTCATAGACCATAGGAAATGCACACACATTGTTATGCCCTTCGAAATATCATGCATCAGTCTCAGACAAAATACATCAATATCAAAAACCATCAAACACAGCAATATTTAAAATTCAATATACAGTTGAACCTGGTTACAATGACATTAGTTTACGTGACACCTCCTCTATAGCATCAGATAACCTGTGGTACCAATTCCTCACTGTTAACTGTAACACTATAGTTGTCAGTTATAACAACTCATTTATAACGACACAAAATATTCAGTCCTTTTCATGACACTGTAACTGATTTCAACTGTATTTAAATATGCATTACAAGCACCTTAACCATTCCATAAGATTCAATGTAGAGAAAACTGTTGGAAATTGTTTATGACAATAAGATACTAACTCGATAACTAACTAACTAACTAACTAATTCCATGGTGCAGAGTCCTCTCTGACAAGCTAACAGGTCCTCAGCTAGTCAATAAATACCCCACATTTTATGGAACCCAAAGGCTCATTCCCACATTCAAAAGCACCCACCACCTGTCCCAATCCTTAGCCAGAGCAATCCAGTCCATGCCTCCCTGACAATAACATACATCTGACACAAGAAACGTAGTTACCTCATTCATATCCTGCCAAACAGATCAAAAGATGTGCAGCAGCCTATAAAGAAATGAAAAGAGAATTTATACACACAAATAACCATGAGGTGAACACAGTTGTTTGTGTAAATATGAGGGTTGTTCAAATAAACCATACTCATACCAGCGCTAGTAAATACAGCTGTTTGCAAGCAATTACATGTCCATATGAATGACATACTAGCAGGTAAATCATGAGCAGCGTAACAGAATAGGAATGTCAGACCAAATGGGAACAGCGCAATAAACTCAAATACCAGAAATCCAGACACAGAATCTATCCAAACAGTACAAGCCACCTGTGCAAATTATACAGTCTGCTCCAGCATCATCGGACTGCTGATCCAGTAATTGGGATGCAACAGTTAACGTGGCAACATCATGCTTTCCTCGACACCGTTGTAAACTAATTTTAATGGCCTCTACTCCTTCACCCAGACAAGTCGCCAAACAGGTTTCACTTGAACAAGCATAACAGGTTAGTGTACTTTAATGTCATAATAAATTCCGAAGGTTTAATCTCACCCTTAAAACAACCAAGATAATGCTGCAACACATACAGTGCTTGTAATTCATATTTAATTATAATGAATTTTAAGTACTACTTTATTTCATGGCTTTGAATACTGATGGATCTTGGATAAATACAGAAATGCCATCAAACTTTTTATGGCAGAACAGTTGCACACTCAGACCGACCACATAAAGTACAATCCTTCCCGAGCCAATAGTGTCTCAATTACTCAAGCAATTCCCTGCCTTCAGGACAAATCAAAAGTCCAATAATGTTCACAACAGCCCATCACTAAGCCCTGTCTTGAGCCAGAACAGTCCATGCCACAACATCGCCCCCGCCCCCAATATTTCCTTATAATCCAGTTTAATATTATCCTCCTACCTAATGCGTCCATTTTGTATGTGGTCTCTTCCCATCAGGTTCTCCAACAAAAATTCTGGATGCACATTTTAGCCCTCTGATGTGTTCTACATGAGCTGCCCATCTCAGAATCATTGATTTGATCACCCAAATAATATTTGGTGAAGTGTACACATTACAAAGCTCTTCGTTATAGCTTCTTCAGCCCCTGTCACTTCTTCCCTCTTAGGTCCAAATGTTCTCCTCAGCACCCTATTATCAATCACTGTCACTCTATATCTATCCCTTACTAAGACAAACCAAGTTCCACACCCGTGCAAAATCGTGGGTAAAATTAAAGTTTTGTGTCTTATTAAAAAGTTATGCAATACTTACACACTGCAAACAGTTACAACTTGTTCTAGCAGAGTACTCTGCACATTATGAAAGTAAACTGCTGGACAGTTCTTATCCATTCAGTACCAAGATCATGTAGCAAATTTCAGGCAATAATAAAATAATTTCACTCCAGAATACCTAAAATAAAGGGTATATCCTTAATCCCTGGTGTCAGTACAACAGCTGTTGCCGGAGGTTGACTGCATATCAACCCTGCCTCTGCCAGTTTATAATCCACTTTTACCCTGAAGCTCAACATACCTTATTTCACAAAATACTCCCAAATTCCAACCTCCAGCTTCTAAATATGTCTTGCACCTTTTGAAAATATTCCTTGACATGTAACACACACTTTACATTGAAACAGCGGCAATTTTTCTTCGATATAACATCTTTCACTTCTTGCAAAAACGTGACTGCTCTACAATTCCTATGCTGTCAGTTCCCTGAATAATGTTGTCAGGATTAATTTAACATAATGGGCAGGATGTCTCTGTTAAAAAACCTTGGGCCATATGATTTTGTGCCCACTCATTGCACTTTAAGATGACATCAAGGAAACTTCACAAATTGCATGGGGATTATTGTAAGACCATCTGTTATTTTTGCTGCTCACATTCCTACTTAGTGCAAAACACGCATCTTCCACAAAAATTACAACTTCTGTTGCTTTATTGTTGCCCAACAGTGAACCAGTGATTTGATATTTTACCACTATCCTGTATACTGCTCTTTTTTATGGCATTTTTTTACAAAACTTGCTGTGTCATACTTTCCATGGCACACACATACTCTGGAAACGCATTGCAAATTAACACATGTTGATACCACAAAATATGCTTTTGAAGCAATGGCCTGATCCGTAGGAGGGACATCACACACAACTGGGCTAGGGAGTCAATCTGCAGTGTAAAAAAGATGACAGTGTGGCTGTTACAGCTGATATTTCTGCATGGTCAGGATGAGGAAGATACGCTCTTTATTGCCAATAATACGGGATTTGGGGCACTTATTGCAGCAAGTATCAAGATTATGACCTTTCGGGATGTGACCTAATGTAGTTTGGTGGACAAAACACTCGACTAATGCCATGTCAATTAAGCATAAGCCATACACAGTTTTTCTAACAGTTTTGGACTGTCACAGTCATGGTTGCCAGAGATAAATCTGTATGCTATGCTGAGGCCATACCAGTCTGGATCTCTTCAAAATTTGGTCCATGAAATTTGACTGCAGACTGTCAAGAATGACACCAGCTTCTGAGCCACACACACACACACAAATTTCGAATGGGTTAGAACTGTGATCATTTATGGCAGCGAGGTTATCTGATCTCCTTCTAAACGAAAAATGATTACCATATTTACTCAAATGCAAGACGAGGTTTTTTCTTTAAATCTGGGGCTTACATAGGGTGAGGTTATCTTAAATTCACAGATAAAGCACTGAACTGGACCACGCCAAAGCAGACTGCTCTGAACCCGACCACACAGAGGCAAACCAAGCCCAACAGAAGTTAACTGACAATCTTATTTTTTCTTTTACAGAAACACGATGTTTTGGAAGCCCGCTGCGTTTTCATTTTCATACAAAGAAGCACCTAACCTGGTGGACCCCTTAAATCAAGCCATTCTGTCACTGGGTACCACACAACCAGTAACTTGTTAAGATATGCACCTAAGAACAGATCTTGTCCAAGGATAGTAACAGGAAAACAACTAATAAAGAACCAAAAATTATCTACGAGACTCAAAAATAAAACCTGGAAGAATCTACACTTTAAAAACCATAAAAACAACGCATAACTCAGACGGATCAGACCACAGGCACAACACAAAAGTCCAGAACACACGTATTTAAAATTCTTAACACCAATAACACCATCTGTGGAGAAAACTGTGGATCTTCTTCATGCGTTCAAGTAAGTTTATAAACCAAGAAATACAAATGTATTATTTAGACAATGTGGATCATACAGGCACAGTAGCACATCTCACCAGTTATTATGAAGGGTTTTAAGAAGTGCTATATATCCAATTAAATGGATGAGACTGACTGTGAAGATGGGGATGTTAGGAGTGTGAGTGTGAGGACTGACTGTGAAGATCGAGCCAGTGACACTGATTGGTAAACGCAGATAGACTCTGACATGCTTTGTGTATTAAGTGTACAAAATTAATAGCAAAATATTTTTTCTTAGCAAACTTTTATTTCGGGGGGGGGGGGGGCCATCTCAGATATGGATAAATACATTTTCCCTTGGCAGACGTGTTTTATTTGGGGAGGTTGTCTTGGATTTGGGTAAATACGCTACATATTTTTACCTTTCCATACAACCAACACCTAACCCATCAGGATGGCATTTAGATGTATTTATGAAAGGTAACGTACATCATTCACATACACCATATCTTTTCTTATGCAAATACATCCTTCCATGTCAACAAGAAAACTACAGGTCGTATTTTTAAGCAGGGCAAAACATATTAGTCCAGATAATGTCCGGAGATTTTTCAATTACTTTAGTCTGGTAAAACTGTGTTTTCATAGTAGTAATTATAACTGATGTGCAGTCTTAACCCTCTGGCTCCTCATCACAAAGTTATGTCACGTTGATGCCAAATAACAATCTTCATTCACTGCAAGTTGTAAAACAGTTCCCCATTTTGGTTCAAGTCTAAACAACACATGTAGTCTCACTACTAAGTGTGTTACCATGTCAATACGCTAAATAAAAGCACCCAGAGTGCTATTACCCACATTGTATTTCTTTCCTTCTTGTGTAGAAAGTATCTGTAACTGGGCTCAAACAGTTAAGGTGGGTGGCATGGCTCAAACCAAGTTAACATATGAAAGGGTAGTTCCTTCCTTCTGAAGAACTAATGGCATCTCCTCTTTACAAAATAAAAAAGAATCTTACTAAAAAAAAACACACACACACACACACATGCAACTACTCCCACCTTCTTTTCAAGGAGAAAGCATCGAACAAAAAGGAAACCCTTGGAGAAGACGGAATTCAACATACTTCAATTTTTCAAGGAACAATTCTCTAGGGAAGTTTGATGATCTGTACCTCATTTCTGTTACACAATAACTTCATTCGCACCTTCTTTCAGAGCTCAGACTCTCACACTTTCACCCATAAACACAACAAATCTTCAACTAAGATCTATTGGCATGTGTGCGCATATGACGATTCAGTTTAGACTTTGTGTAGAATGATTTTTTGCACAACTGACACAAATAAGGACGTTCTCCTGTGTGTATTCGTTCATGGATTATAAGATGCTGATTTTCAATGAATGATTTGTTACACTGTGTACACGTAAAGCGTTTTTCACCTTTGTGATATCGCATATGTCTTGTGATCTCAGACTTGGTAAAGAATGACAGTTCACACAGCTCACAAGGGAACGCCTTATGTCCGGTATGGAGCAGTTCATGCCGTTCGAGCCCCGACTTTGTGAAGAACGTCTTTCCACATGACCCACAGGAAAAATCGTTAATCCCTGAATGTCGTTTCTGGTGCGTCTTGAGGTTAGTGAGTGTTGTGAACGTCTTCTCACACAGCGTACATGCATAAGGCTTCTCCTGTGAGAAACAAAACATATATCCTTTGGTGATTAGCATTTTTGGTTTATTTAATAGCACTGTGTTAATTATGTATGTTACGTTATACCACAAGAGTGAGGACAGGACAATTATGACTTGCAATTTAGCAAGGAATGTCAGAGGAAGAAGCCATAACCTTCCAACTTTAACCCTGTCCTGTACGCTGAAGGCTGACAAGTCCACCATCACAAACCATGTGTCACAAACTTTACAAATCTACGCCACATTATGATAATGTTATGTTTACTCCTTAAAGTGCTTTATATCACTTCCAGTACTTTACATGAAGCAGCAACAAATGGCAGGTATTTTATACTTTCATGTACCAAAGTTCAGGGCTCAAAAATATTTGATAATTAGGCAGCCACACAAACACTGTGGTTACCAGAAAATAATGCCTCAGTATTTTGTGGCACCTGGCCACCAGTATTGCATCTGACCAATACAAAAGGTTCGTTGCATTCTGTTATTCTGTTCACCTTAAACAGCTGCACGTCAGACATAACGTAATGACAATGGATAAAGATTAAAAGATAAATTAATTTTATAATTGACAAGTTACACTGATCTCAACTTCTATGTATATGGTGCACTATTTTCTGTATCATAAGCGACAGAGTGTGAGTGCCAGAACACTACAAGCCAACTCCATATGCCACAACAGAAGTTTGCCACCAGCCAAAATTCTTCCGTTGTCACTGGCAGTCAGATGACTATATTGCTTTACATCCATGAAAGTGGACTGTCCTGTCACTGACATGCAAACTAACTGTAGCTTGCAAGAGTGGAGTTGGGAATAGAAAGGACAAGCAGTTCCGAGTTATTACACAAGCACTTGCCTGGACAAAAGGGAGAAAATCATGAACACCGTAGTACACTCTTCTCATGGAAACACAAAACATAGCCCACATGAATAAGAAGCAATTGTAGTAACATGACAATCTGAGGTTCTCACAGTGGTGTCAGTAAAGATTCAAGTTTTCTGGGATGTCACATCATGTTGTCTGATAAACAGATACTGATGTTCATGAAAGCTTGCTACCTGTCTCTGAGCCTTGAAGATGGTGGTGCAATCTCCTTCACTACATCAGTAACAAGAGCATCACACCCTAGCCGACTTGCACCATGACATCACATCTGATGGGTATGGGCGTGCATTTACATACAAACAAAACAGTACTGAACACAGTACACACATACATCAACAGGCAAATGGAACAAGACTGAACACAATATACAAATATACTACACTTGCATCTCCAACTTCGCTTTGGCCAGGCTGCACAGTGTTAAAATTTGCTTCACTCTGGGACATTTATCACATGCTATTACTTCTGGCTGTTTGGTGGAACTAAGTTAAAGTTCTACACAGTACATTTTTAAATTACAAGATAAACAAAATGGATTGGGCTTCAACACTTGCTGTAGTCATGCCAGAGTGAGGGAATAATGGAAAAACTAAGATAACTTGTGAAACATTCAGCCACTTGGAACTGTGTGATGAAGACTGTGATACGATTGTGTTTACTGAAAACAAGAGGAAGCACCAAATCTTCTTCTGTAGAACAACTGCGTTCCTTGCCAGAATCATAATACATACTGTGGCATCTAAAACTGTAAAGAACGAATAGCATTTCACTTGAAAGAAAGGCTGAAGAATGAGGACTTGGATCACATTCAAGAATCTACCATATACAGAATGTCACTCTGACAGACACCACCACTGTACATACTGGTAACCGCAGAAAGTAAATTTAAAATCTACGGGTATTCCCTGTCAGGTCTGTGGTACAGTAGATGAAAGTGGAAGGAGACGGCACACTGAGATGAGGTTACACTTTATACATATTAGACAAAGAAACAAGCACCCTTCCTATGAAGTGTATGAGCAGTCTTGCTTAGAGTTGGAGGACCTTGTGGTCTTAATGTAACATCTGACACAGCCAGTACAGTAGCAAATACAAATCTGTTAGTGTGACAGTCAATCCACATCATTTCAAATAAAGTCCATCTGAAAACATGTGTCCAGGCACATTACAATTTACTTCTGTTCCCTAAGCAGGCTTACACCTTGCGCATGGAGGTCTGGTAGTAACTGAATATTAGGTCCCATGCACTTCACCGCTCAGCTACACCCACTCACCAGATTCATGCTGGGCACTACCGAAGCAGCCCCTTTTCACCTCTCCCAATAGTCAACGTGCGACTTTTCAATAACAGGAATTATACGTTGTTATACACATATACTAATGCAAGGTGCCAAGATACAAATTACCAAACACAAAATACCAAACAACTTCTTTTGTTAAAAATGCAATGTGGGAAAAAAGGAAAGTTAAAAAATGCACACATAGCACATAAATTGTCAAGCGTTTGCTCCCTTTCTTCCAATTCTCTCAAAATCCACAACACTTACAGAAAAATTGCGAAGTACAGTTCATCCTATATCATGCCACAAAGACCCAGAAAAGGAGCAGAGATATAGCTACTCATTCTTTAACCTCAGCAACAGATGGGTGTGGGTGGTCAACACCAAGCATCTGCCACTTTTTTCCTGCGAAAGAGAGCTGCTACCCATCATACAGGAGGCCGCATGGGCCCCCGGGCCAGTCGCACACCCACCAGGAATCGACCCTGGGACCACCCAGCGAGCAGCAAGTCACTATACCGACTATGCCAAAAGTACTGAACATAAAATGTGTGTTTAATTTTTCTCTACGATTTTTGCTCAAATTCTTATTTATTCCAATAAGAATTTAATGAGTTATGTATGAGACATGCTTAGAAATTTGTGCACTAACACGTGTACGTCTTAATGTGATGTGTCTGTTAGCACTGTCTGATTTCAATCCTTTCAGCTGTTCTCAAACTGTTGCATACAAAGACATATGGAGATGCTAACAGGTGGGCATTTGAAACTTCACGCTGCAATCACACAACAAGTGGAATGACTTATTTATCCTTGCTTACCTGTGTATGCACTCTTTCATGATTTGTGAGCTGGCTTTTCTGGACAAATGTCTTGCCACAAGCATTACAAAGAAAAGGTTTGATACCATTATGTCTGTTTTCGTGGCTCTTTAGCCCCGAGTAACTGTGGAATGTCTTATCACAGAGGCTACATGCGTACGGGCGTATTCCTGAATGGTAGCGCCGATGCACGTTTAGGTCCTGTTTCC
Source organism: Coptotermes formosanus (assembly GCA_013340265.1). Classification (NCBI taxonomy): domain Eukaryota; kingdom Metazoa; phylum Arthropoda; class Insecta; order Blattodea; family Rhinotermitidae; genus Coptotermes; species Coptotermes formosanus. The sequence goes on along the minus strand of BLKM01000682.1, from coordinate 95,030 downwards.
GAGCAAACGACTTCCCACACTCCTCACACAAATACGGTTTCTCCCCTCGATGAATAATTTCATGCTTCTTCAAATTGTCACGCTTTGAAAATGATTTTGAACAAATTTTACAAATAAATGGTGGCTTGTCTTCAGCAAGACTGTCATCATCCTCATCTTTTTCTTCTTCATCCTTCACAACTGATGGCAGTGGTGGTGGGGGCTGTGGTTTGGATGTGGGAGCTGGAGGAGAAATATTCTTTCTGTTTCTAACTAGCCTTCTCAACTGTACTTTTCTGCTTGCTTTTCGAATTTGTCCTCTTCTTCTCTTCATATCTTCTTTACGAGAGGCATCCTTTGCAAATGGTGACTGCAATGCAGCTAGGCCATTTCCAAAAGCGTCTACATTGCACAGTATAACAATCTTCTCAGACTGTGATGTACTTTCTTGTTCTCCAGGTGGAAGAATATCTCTGAATTTGGAGCAGGTACCTGAATTTTCAATTTTGTCTCGGCTATCTTCATCATGGCTATCTCCCTTTATTACTGTGTCACAGCTATCCTCATCTGGACTCTCTGCCTTTACACCAGAGTTCTGTTGAAAAAAAAATTATGTTTCATTAACATAAGCAGGCATCTACGGACTTTACAAAAACACGGGAGACACCACAAAATTCTAGCTGCTGGGATGGTAACATAAAGCAAGTACCACACTGAGGACCCATAAATATTAGGTGCCACCATGTGAAACGGACACATCTGGGTGCCATGGAAACTGGGATTTGTGCAGCCCTGAATATAAGAGTCTTAAATTTTACATTATTTAATAACATTTTCTCAATTGCAGAGGGCTTCAACAGGTCTGTGGAGCAGTGTAGCTTGACTTGTATTTGGAGGTGCCTAGTTTGAATGTTATCTGAGGCACTGGTTATCACAACTGAGTTTTCATGCTTTTCCACAGTCCCTTAGGGCAAATTCCATAAATCCACTACTGCTCCCTTCTAAATACATTCCCTTTCATCAATCACCTGCCATTCAATGGTATGCATTCTTCAGTAATGACAGTTTCATTAAACAACCCACACAAAAAAATGCAGAGGTTACAAGAATATCTGAGATGGGATTACTACTACTACTACTACAAATGTGAATAAGAATTTTGAAGACAATGGTTGATAGAAAATCGTAAAGCATTATTCTGACAATGGGCAAGGAAAGTCATAAAACCCTCAGTCAGGGCAACTGATAATTATGTCTCAAGATTTGAACTGAGTCCCTCCAACATACAAAGTGTTTTTTTTTTTCAATTTTATGTTTTGTACACTGTGCATATTATTGTATGTTAACCAACCAAAGCACAAACTGTTGATAAACAGAGTTTCTATTTTTTTTAATTTTTATTTTTTCATTTTTATATATTTTATATATTTATCAACATTTTGTGACTTGTTGGTTTAACTTATACATACAATGTGTTATTTTTATTGCAGGATTGTACACCATTGAGCAGATGATGCTTTTCTGCACAGTGGCTTATAATGGCACCCACCCTGCAGCAGTACGTCTCAGATTAAAAACATTTCGTACAGGACAAGAGCAGTAATGTTTCACCAACATGTTCAACAGTACTGAAGTCTGGTTTATGAGGACGGTCTGTCGCAAAACCTGTTGCCTTGGCTGGGAAATGAACTCAGCTCTCACTGTACATGACAGTGCCATTTCCACTAAGCTACTCAGAACAGCCAATACATCCCACCTTAAATACCCAAAAAAACAGTTCCGTTGTACTAGCCAATGACCATAGCAGACTTCTCACATTAAGCATGAAAACTAAATTTAACGTTCCTCAACCTGAGAGACCATACGCTAGTCTCTGCTTGTTTACTTGGAAGGAATTTAAATGCTGATGCTAAGAGGCTGTAGATTTGAAGTCAGAAGGAACTGTGGGTGGAGTTGACAAAAATGTACCAACTCTGATTCTGACATCAATATAACATCTTAAATGGATACGAGCTACAATAACCATTACACTTATAATTAAATGTAGGTTATAAGTCTAAAAAGTAGCCTGATGATTAACGTGGTTGTGATGAAATGTTTTATGATACCATTTACTGTTTTAGTAAGTTTACCATTATTAATATATATTGAGCTTTTATGAAAGAGTCGGAGTCAGAGATTTAAAAATTGAGGAGTCGGAGTTGGAGGTTCTGTTACCAACTCCACAGCCCTGGATGCTAAGCCAGAAAAACTCAAGCCATCACATGGTGCAAATGGCATTTAAATCCATCTCCTAACAGTTAACCCAAGGTTGGCTGGATAAATGTTTGTCTCAAACTAATTTAACAATATGCCAGTTTCCCAAAAGTACATAATTTTTGTAAACCTTTACAACAATGTGATGGCAAAGAAATGAAACACTTTTACAATTAATACTTAATTTTTACAGTTAATAGTTAATAATTCAGGTAAATAGATGAGGAAAAACCACATAGATTTTTGGCAAAGGGCAGTATAAAACCATGCATTCTTAACCTTAACACCAAGACTGAGGTCAGAGTCACACATCGAACGTTTTACACCTGGAAGGAAAAAACCCATACCCATTAACTTGGAAGCTGTGTGTGCTTCACAGCCATTCCAAACAATGCACTGAAGACAAGAAAGTCAACCTTTGCTATAAATTGAGCCCTAATTCCCTTGTCATCCGGCAGCCCATATCATATTCACCGAACCGAACCTAACCTAACCTCATCAAACCTTATAATGTGTCATCAGATATGTTTCATTTAAGGTCACCAGCCATAACAGAAACTGTTCTACAGTTTGTCACACAACTGAGCACTTCATATTGAAGATTTATATGATTTCGCATTATGTGCAGAATTAAACTGATAATTACTTGCTAAGCACATGAAATATGCGTACATACATGCCTCCTCACCTGGTTTAAAAATAGTGCCATTCACATAAATATGAAATACTTTTTTATTATAGAAGTAAAATAACAATATTAATCGTTACGTTACCTCAGCAGCACCTTCATCTTCTGAGTTTACAGGAGATTTCTTAGTGTACTGCTTCAACGTGGCATCAGAAGTTTCACACTTCATTTTAAACTTGTAAGATCTATTGACTTCATGGCAACACTGCTGGCAAATCAATGTTGGAAGGCCATCTCCTTCATATATCTGTAAATTATTACAACTCTTAATGCAACATTACAAATCTATCACACACAATCCACAATCTGTAGTTACACCCTCCACATATCATCACTGTGCAAATGAATGGGGCAACGCTTCTTCATATTCACAGGTCTTCAGTTCAAACCTTGCACAGCAGACGGGATATATACACAAACAAAACGAAAATATACTGTATTTAAAACAAAATAGGCAACTTATAAATAACCCGACATATCCCTCCTGTATCTACTCTTCAAGAGCACGCTCCACATTGTGCAGGGAAAGAATCCATAAATAAATTTGTTCATACTAACCTCAAAAGATACAAAAGACATAATCCGCTTCGGAAGAGGTATTGTAAAAATAGATGACATATCGCCTTCTTTTAGCAAACAAAGACGGCATATTTCATTAAAATTCAGTTTCATATTGTAGTTATTCATTTACGGTTATATAACAATAATGTCTACAATTAAACCCAATAACAATTTTACAAACAAAGCGAATAAAAATACATTAACACAACCACCACACACCACAGCCCTCTGGTTAGTGCACGATCTTTTGACTCGCCTGCAAGCTTTACTCGACGACTTCATGGCCCCTAGCACGGATTATCATACGTGGGCGCCAACCTCCCACCAATAAATCCGTGCCTCACACCACGGATAACACATTACACGTTATCATGGATTAGCTTACTAAATGTCTTCCACGGAGACTGCGATGTACCCTCACCTCCACCCTTCCTTGTTATTTATGCTACCTGGGTGAAGGGTCATCACTTCGTGTCTTTACATGCTTTCACGCTCAAACAGCGGCTGCTGTTCACATGATTTTTTTGCGACGTTGAGCCGTGTAGTGGTTTAATCCGCGTGACTTCCATCTTAAGGCTGATCAAATTCATTTGGCTGGGTGCTTTAAGTTTTCCTCCGTCACTTAAGCACCTAGCCAAACTAATTTAATCACACTGAACATACAGGCAGTACAATCGTCCAAAACATCAGAACATCTAACCACTACATACAGAAACACAAACCTTAAATTTTTAAACAAGGTGACACAAAGAAACCAAACTCGTAATTCCAGCGCACATTCTGGACCACACACAAATCCCACACCGCATTAACAGATAAAACAGCTTTAAATAGGTGCAATCACACCACTCATAGACTGCATCTAAATTCCAGATGTAAAGAGATCTTTGTGTCATCTCATGCTGAATCATACACACACAACAAATATGATACTCCTTCACAACAGATAATGCACGCTTGACATCTTGAGTAAACATCAGTGCTATCTTGCCTGAATATGAGACCCTGGACAGCCTACTTGGGCTGGAAGATATGGGATACTAATCCTGGCATGCTGCAAAAAACTCAGAAGTGCAACAAAAATATCCTTTCCACCATTATACATGAGTAAATTAAAGAGCCAATGCGGCAGTATGTTGCACTTGTAAGGTCATTATTTTATCTGGTAATCGTCATTTTTCATTTCCACCAACAGCATGTGGCAACCAACAGTTGTCACATAAAATAATGATCTTACAGATGCATGCTGTAATGGAAATACTTCAGTCTGGAACTTCCCTTCTTTGTGTGTGTGTATTTGCATCTAAAACACATTTTATGCCCAGTGACAATTTTTAACAACTTTTGTGGATCTCAAGATGCTTACAGAAAAGAGATGCTTTTCATGCAGCTCTGGTATATTCAAAAAAATCAAAATGATTCTTAATAGCCCTATGCACACTCCCACACAAAAACACTATCAAGTTTGACTGTATTTATATTGCAACAAGAGGCCTGTTTTAACCTTCCAGCATAGTACTTTCTAAAAAGCACATATTAACTTGAGATATACACGGAAGTAAAGGGTAAAGTTTTCCCTGTACATGCCACAAAGGCACAGAGGGAGGGGAAATATAGTACTGTACTTCAGCCTCCGAGTAAAGTTACCTTCATTCTTGACCGACTTCCACCAAACCTGCACTGTTTGTAGCACAAGTGTGGACAGAGTGAGGTGTAGCGTCTCACTTAGCTCACTACGACACAAGGGAAGATACAGACAAAAAACTACTTCAGCGGACAAGTAAAGTGCCCTTCGTTGTTGACCAATTTCAACCAAACTTTCATTGTTTGTAGCACAAGGGAGGACAATGCCAGAATGACGTTTCAGTTACATCACTGCAATGGAATGCAGATACAGATGAAAAGCTATTTCCATGTCCAAGTAAAGCGACCTTCATTGTTGGCCGATTTCAACCAAATTTCCAGTGCATTTGTGGACAGTGTGAGGTGTAATGTTCCAGTTAGCTCACTGCAGTGGAAGGTGAGATACAGACTAAACACTACTTCGCCCTCCAAGTGCCCTTCATTGTTGACCGATTTCAACCAAACTTCCACTGTTCACAGCCATGGGAGAACAGTGCTGCATATGACTTCAGTTACATCACAGCAATGGAAGGTGAGGGATACAAACGAAAAACTACCTCCTCCTCCTTCATTATGAGGTTTCTGAGGTCCCAGAGGATGGTGTCCAGAGGCAATGATCACATTCTCGTTCTTCATCACTTTGTATGGCATTTTGTCACGGTTGACTGTCAACAGGAAGCACATCATTTTAAATTATAACCTACAACCTGCAGTTCACAATAGTTTGCGCCGAGGAACACACAACTCGGTAACATGAAAACACTTCATGAACAGTATAGCTGTCTCCATGCTTAATTAAGTACCATGTGATTAAGGTATACAGGGGTGTGGAGGTATAGCTCCACACCTTCTTAACCCTAGCACTAGACAGACATGAATGGTTTCCTTCACAGCCCAGCCACTTTACCCCAGGTAGCAACTAGACAGCAGGCTGGGTGGGCCTCACGACTGATGTGGATGCTTCAGGGAGGAGAGAAATCTATTTTCCCCTGCCTGAAATGGAACCATGATTCCTTGGCCATATAGCCCACAGCCCAGTCACTTACCCCACTGAACTATCTCAGCTCCCTTTCACATGTTACCCAGTACACAGCAGAGCCCTTCTTGCATAGAAAACAGCTGCTCAGCAAGTCAAGAAAGCTCTGGTTTTTTATGGACATGAAGGTTCATTTTGTATTCCCCAACAATGTAGCTGGTCCCTACCCTAAGTCAGACTAATCCATTCAACATCACACCTTATCCAAGGGCTCTGTTAATATTATCCACCCATCTATGTCTAGGTCTCCCACCAGGTCTCTTACAAACAGTTTTACTGACTTAAGTACTTTCATACATATGTCAACCCTTCCATGCATGCTATATACCTTCCCCATCACATTCCCCTCGATTTTGTAAGCCTGGAACTACATGATAAACAGTGAACATTATTATGCCACTCAGTGCATTATCAAATGCCCTTGAATATTAAATGTTAGGAAACAGACAAGAAGTGCTGCCTGAACCTTGGGCTCCTGCAAAAACATAAATACAGGAGTTCCCACAAAAAAACAAAAAGTCTAAAAAAATGTGCAGTTGTCCCTCTCTATGCCATGAAGGCATACAGAGGGCATACAGGTATAGCTCTGCTCATTATTAACCTTGGCACTAGCTTCAAGTAAGTGGTCAACATCATGCCCCAGCTGCTTTACCGTGGGAAAGTGCCCTGGTACCCACTAAATATGAGGCTGGGTGGGCCCCAGAACCAGTCTGGACATTTGGAAGAAGAGAAAAATCCCTTGCGCCTACTGGGATTTTTAGCCAGGACTGTCCAGCCTGTAGACTTGTTGCTATATGAACTATGCTACCCCCAGCGCAACATTTATTTCATACATCTGTTACACAGAAACCTTCCTAGGTGTTAAAAACACAGAACACAGACTCTCAGAAGTAAAGGCAATATACATTGCGATTTGAGTAGTAAAATTTTTAGTTCTTTAAATAAATTTCCACAAGATTCTCAAATCCTTTTTCCCATAATGATTCTGATGGCTCTCTTTTGTATCTTAAAAATTTTGGAACTATGAGTAGAATTCCCCCAAAATATAATGCCATACATCATAACAGAGTGAAAGAAGGCATGATATATGGTTATTAACAAAGTTCAAGACATATATGGTTTAACTTGCCTTACCGCACGACACGCTGAATGAAGTTTATTTATAACTTGGTCACTGTGAACAGAAATATTTTGATGGTTACATATACTGCAAAACAGGGTACACTAATTTTGTAAAAGTCTAGGAACCACCTCAAAATTCTGGGCACCAGAAGGGTGACATGAAGCACATTCCATACTTAGGACCCAAAAATATTAGGTGCCACAGTACGAAATTTAGTCACCTGGGTGACCTGGCATTTGGGATTTACGCACCCATGCCATGTAAGCATGAAGATCTTCTTAATTATGTTTGTTTAATACATACCTATGGAATAGTGGACAGTTGGAGACTTCTGGTATTTGTGTGATATCATTATGGCCTGAGTTGATGTGTGATCCCTCTAATGTAACTTGTAGGTCTTCAAGAGCAGCATCAGTATCACCTTCTGCAACCATACTGTTACTGCTGCTGTTGAGGATTGGCTGCGGCACTCTGGCTTGAAGTGTTACTTGCACCTGCAAAGGCAACCACAAAACAGCACAATTACATTTAAGCTGCTCAAGCAACCTAACAACCTGAAATTAACTTCCTTATCCTGTGACCAGCCATGTGCCAGGTCAGAGATGAAGCCCAAAATTTAAGGACCACGCATGTGAAACTGTGCTGCCTGGCCACATTTATCAAGCATTTGAAGAGGCGGTAACAGATAACTATGGAGATATGATGGACTGATGATAAGCAGGAAAAAACTGAAAAAGTGTGGGGAAAACCCTTCTCCAGTACCACCTTCCCCACTAAATATCTCATATAAAGTTACTCAGATTTTAACCCAACGCTCCACAGCCAGAAGCAAGAATCTAGTGACTTTAATTACGGCAAGGAACATAAAAGTCACTGGCAACAGCTCAGTGGCTGTAATGCCTCATATAAAAAAATGGCAAAAAAGTCTACAGCCATACAAACATTTGTATTAAACGTCCTTGTGATAAACGAAAATAAGCCAGAGGATAAGGATAATGCTACTTGGGCCCATTTAAAAACTCAGAAGATTTTGACTTCTTCTCTCCCCCTTTCAAGCTTGTCACATATTTCATGGCCTATCAGACAATTTTCTCTTGCAAATTCATGTTAACTTCCATCAGTTCCAAGTGTTTTATCCTTTACAAATTACAGAAGGAATGAAAATGAAGAAAAATTTTACCAATTAGTTACGAACACACACTGGAAATGGGAAACACCAAAGACAGAAAGAATGTTTCAAATATTTATTTAAAAGTTACTACATGGAGCAGAAACACTGGCATGAATCAAGGCCAGTATTACTTGATGAATGACAGCTGAGATGACATTTTGAATAAGTACAGAACAACCCAGAGACAGAATAAGAAACAAGAACAGCGAAGGGAATTTAACCTTTTAAAGCCTAGCGGTAACTTTACATACGATCAGGTTTAACATTAAAAAATTGTACGTGGTGCCCACATTGCGTTTATGTGTTTTGTATGGATCTCAGACCAACAGCAACTTTTGCCTTATAAAATATTAAGACGCCGGTTTTTACGACCAAAGTGGAGAGAGTTTATAGCGCAGTACGTACTGAGTCCTTATATAAAACAGATACACTTCGTCTTTAAAGGGTTAAAGATAAGAAATGTGAACCTAAATCTCAATGTTTCAATCATGGAACTAAATGGAAAACACTCAACAGGAGGACAGAGAAAAAGATGGGAACAGCAGGATAAGAAAGGTGTCATGCAGAATGTAGGAACCAAGGAGGACGGGCTTGGTTGCTACATGTGAAAACATGAAAGGAAGACAACACACATGCCAAGAAATCCTCAAACCTGACGTGCTGCAAACATGAGCATCTCTTCTTCAGTACAATCACCCTCTTCATTAAGCAGTTACCACTGGGCTTGCTCACAGAACTTGTTGATCCTCACATCATCATATTTTGGGTTCAGGTCATAGAATGAATAAAACCTGAAGCAAAGGCAAAGTGTGTCATATTCCCTCACAGCCACCTGTTGGATTAGTCATTCAATAACATTAATTTATTTGCAATGTTTTTATGTCTTCCAATATAAACTGCAGACTATGTTTTGTAAAACTAAGCAACACAGACAACTGGAAAACAATACAGTACATGGATAAGCAAGTAATAATGAAGAGGGTGTGTCAGTACATGCAGAACACAACCTACTGACAGTGCACAATTTTACGTTTTACTATTTTGTTATCAGTTTTAAAGAAACACTGAATGCATTGCACATATAATAGCCTGAAGTTGGCACATTAATGCAAAAATGTGGAAAATCCATAATGTGAATGCATATGGTTACAATATACAGTGATATGTAAACCACAACAAGATACCAAAATATAAGTAACATCATCCCGTTGTGCTAGTCAATCAACACTTGATTTATTGTCCAAACAAACACACCGCTTCAACACTGTACATTTGACCACTGTTCAAGTGTTGTGTTTGTCTGGACAATACATAGGTATTAAGATGCCAAAATATACAACAAAGGCCATATGCTGAGTCAAAAACACAGATAATGACATGATCCCTCAAACTTGTCCCAGCATACAAAGTGGGAGAGTGGAGGTATAGCTCCACTCATTCTTAACCTCAGTACTGGATAGAGGTAAGTGGTTAGCTTCACATGCTGGCCACTTTACACCTCGGGAAAGAGCCCCTGGTACCCAGTGAATAGGAGGCAGGGTGCCCCTCTTAAGCCAGTCTGTAAGTTTTAAAGAAGCAATAAATCTCTTGTCCCTACACAGGATTGAGCCACATTTCTTTGGGTGTCCTGCATGTGGCCAGGTCACTGTAGCAACTACAACATCCTGGCTCCACCATACGAAACTTTAAATCTTTTACATATGAATGTTACAAAAACGATCTTAACTTCTCACTAATCCTTGAAAACTTCATTGCATGGCACCCTGCCTGCCCTTGCAACCACATGTAGACAGAAGTAAGTGTTACCTTTTTCTTTACGTCTACTTTAATATGTATTGATGTATAAAATGTACTTCATCACTCAGAAAAACACAAGATTACCAGTACTGCTGACAAGTTGCAACTTAAGAAGAAGTGATGGACTTACAACATAACATATGCTCTAAATATCTGGATCTGTCTTAACTTCCTAACCAGACTAGATACTGCAGGAAAATTTTTTAAACTTACAGCAATGTCATATCCCCTGACTCACACCAGTTTCCACTAGTAAATTTTTAAAATTATGTCAGACACTTTATGGACCAACTTACACAACATTCACTCATGCCCATTCAACAAGTGTCTGTGGTCGAAGCTGATGATTTAGGGCATCTGGGCTTGGTGCAGATGGGCTTTGGGCAAATGACGAATCAAGACTCCCATTAAGCATCTCAGGCGTTAGACCATTATTGACATGCAGTTTGAAAGTACCATTCATTTCCCCAAACATTGGCGCGTGAGTACTTCTCTTCCATGTTCCTGACGGCTGTTGGGAACAAAATGATCATTAGGAATTTAATGTTATACATATACTGTGCAGTATGCATGTATAATGGGCCATAATGTGTTGTAATATCAACATCAAGTTTCAATAATTCTTAAGAAAGTTTCATAAATTTAATTTTTAATATTAATAGCTTATCTGAAAGATTTACAATATTTACAGATCTCCACTCACCAAAAACAGAAGAGATCTAAGATATTTGGAGACAGCTTTTTACATACTTACATTTTATGTTTAAATACTTCACCTGTACTTTAACCTTTTAAAGCCTAGTGGTAACTTTATGTACCACCAGGTTTAACATTCACAAATTCTACGTGGTGCCCACATTGCATTTGTGTGTTTTGTACGGATCTCAGAACAAACAGCAACTTTTGCCTTATAAAACATTAAGAGACTGGTTTTTATAACCGAAGTTGAGAGTGTTTACAGCACGGTACGCACTGAGTCCTTACATAAAACAGACGCACTTCGTCCTTAAAGGGTTAACCTGAACAATGTTTAGTCATACTGTACGTCAACTGACTGTTGTATAATGCTGATGTATATATGTTTACCATTTACTCACATAAGCTATGCTGCTTGTGTCTTTATAATAGTATAGTTCCCTGATGATGGTTATGATACATGCAGGAGCACAAAAGCTAGCTTTGTGCAATAGTTGGAAAGAAAAACCATGTCAGCTTTATTAAGTAACCAGTAAAGGAAGAACAGATAAAAGAATTATAATATAAAAGTGAAGAAAGCTGTAATTTGACTTGTGTACATGTTCATATCAAAATATCTGCGCTAGTAAATATAGTAACCCTCCATGAAATTGTCACTGTGGTAAAGATTCATACTGTGTTTTTCTGGCTGGTTACCAATGCTGCAGCTTCACCCCATTTTGGGCACAGTTTTTATGCATTTCTGGGTAAGAAATTTCCAATGTGGATTGATTGCTGTGGATAATTTGAGTGGCCCCCCAAGGTCTCCTCATCTTATAGGTTATGATTTTTCCATGTTTGGTATAATCAAAGACAAAGTATAGAACAAGAAACCTGCTTACATTTTGCAACTGAATAAAATAATCCATGTGAATTCCAACAAATTAAATTCAGATTTCTTGCAGCAGTTTCTGAATCAGCACTTACAAAATGTGAAATGCATATTGAACATGGCGGACAGTCATTTGAACAATTTCTCTAGCTCCTCTTTGTCACTTTATGCTAGTGCATGTTTTTAGACAAGACTGTGTTCCTTTGGGACATGTGTGTGAACTCAGTAAACAAACCTTCAAGCCACCCCGCGGGGGGGGGGGGGGGGGGGGGGGGGGGGGGCGTGCGTGCGTGCGCATGTGTGCGTGCATGTGTGCATGCGTACGTGCATGTGTATGTGTGTGTGTGTGTGTGTGTGTGTGTGTAACACTAACAGCACATTATTTAATCATTACATTTGTTACTTTCCCATTATTCTATTTCCAACACAAGTGACCAGACTTCGATATGACAGGACCAGATGATGGCAGCAATAAATGGCAGTGTTTGATTCATATTGCAGTGTTATCACTCTGTATTATAGTACTGACATTTCCTGTTAAAAAGGTAGCCCAATCTCCAGGCTATCATCTTTATATTGATTCCATCAAGCTCTGTTTCCATAAATTCTCAAGTTCACAGCACTAATATTCAGTGAAACTGTTACACATACTCAACCGGCATGTTCCACCACATTCCTAGTCAATACACTCGGCCTGATACCTGGGATGTCCCACAACACAAAACACTGGAATTGCATGAATTAGGGATGCCAAGCCAGAAACAGCACCATAACATCAAAACAAGCACAAAGATTTTTACAGAACATTTTTAACATTTTTAACAGTTTTAACATTTTACAATTCACATTTGAATGCACATTTCATGTAATTTGAAGTAGCCCCCTTGAGAATGGCATAGTGATTGCTGAAACATGTTGGGGAGAAAGTGAACTAAAGACAATAAATAAACAACAATATTGTGCATAAGCTGGCTCTGTTTTGCTGTACTGATCATATGCACGGAAATGAATAACATAAAATTTATTTAAAATTTCTTTGGCGTAAATGGTCATCTGACAAATTTTTAGATATATGGATCATATGTGAAAATGTCGACGTATCTGTCACAATTACAGTAATTAAAAATGTCGTTACATGTCACTAACATACCGCTTTGCATCCACTGGAAATCTGATGAGAACTCCTCCTTTATTTGCATACAAGGACGTGCTCCACAAGGCATAACACTTCACCATTGCACTCTGCAAATACAACACAACATTTATATAGACAATTAAATACATAATAACATAGCTCGCGTTACAATCAACACACCACGTGGCCTGGCTGGGTTATGCCATGGAAGAAATGGAACATTCATATACATATATACAATTATACATATATGATTTAGGTTACGATCAACACACGCGTAACAAACTTACGTTCACAATAAACTGAAACTTCCACAATAAAACCGAAACTTACCGTCACATAGTAACGTTCCTTTCCAAACACACTGCCCTTAACACACCACGTGGCCTCGCTGGGTTATGTGCTAGAAGGAACACAACATCCATATATATACACACACACTAATATACACACTATATACACACATATAATGACACAATAAGACGATTTAGGTTACCTGCAACACATGTCTAACAAACTTGACGTTCACAATCAATTCGAAACTACCTCACAACGAAACAATACACCCGTTGAGCCTACGAATCTGCGCCAGGGACTCGCACCTCACGTACTGACACCTGTTGGTCGGAACAGGAAATACATTCCGTTAGTTCGCGGTCTGCGCTGTAAGATGTCCGTTATGCATGTTTCCTTGTTGCCCAATGAGATTGCATGGGGTTGACCGCTAGAATTAACCAACATACAAACATATACATACATACATACATAATTTTGTCACAAGACATTAGGATGTGGAATAAGTCATAAATATACAAAAAACATACAAAATGTACAGAACTTTACATTGCCAAATACTATAAACATGTACATAGTCTTAGAGGTCATTATTATAGGTCATCTGCACACATAAGAAATGCATCTACAGCGTAAAAGGAGTGTGCATTTACATATCGTCCTAGTGCACATATTACATAGGGAACATATTTACAGTCGGATTTCAACCAGCCACGAGCGCGCGCGCGAGCGCACACACACACACACACACACAAGAAGCAGTTATGGACAATCAGGATAACCAGCTACAATATGACAACCATTTAGCATGATGGTATAAGTGCTTAGTGTACTATTAGAGAATCTCCCTAAGGATGGCCTAAAAGGGCCGAAACATGTAGGAGTTAATGAACATAAAACAGCATTAAAACTTTATGTGTATATGTTGGTGTTTTCCATTGTTTTTATGATTTAATGCATGGAGCTGAAACCCAATATATTTGCATTCATTTCGACTACTTCTTTCCAGAACCGGCTGATCAAAGACTATTACCTTTCACGTCGACTACATTGCCATCTGCAGGAGTGACATGCAGAACTGCAGAAAGTGTAAGGGGTGCTTCTTCCACATTTTCTGTACAAGCCTCAATAATACTGTACCAATACATATTCATTCGTGCCCTCCTCTATCACGCTCATTGTAACTCGTCTAACACACTCATCATAAAAGCCTCCACAATTCAATCTATTACAGGACAAATACACACTCTTTCCACCCCCACCCACCCCCCCATCCCACCCCCCACCCCCGACTTCACATTAAATGTACAGGCCTCAATACTATCTACTCTTACCAACCATATATACCTCACACCAGTCCACTGCCATACTCATTACAAAAGCCTTAATCGCACCATAACCTAACTTCCTCTTTTACTTCCAATACAGGCAACAACAAGGCTCGAGTTGCAAAGCACATTTCCATGCCCTGATATTCTACATTTGTTACAAAAATCTTCTTTCCACCACTTATATCATGCGAAAAATAAAATAAACCTCCATACTTCCCCAGTCACATTCATTATAAAAGTCTTCCATGACCTCCTTTTGTATTCACCATAAAAGCCACCATCATAAAATTACCACAGGCCAAAGACAAAATATACTTCCATGCCAGCCTCTTTCACAATCATTATAAAAGCCTCCACTGTATAACCTATCAGAAACCCCATAAACTTCCAACACACTTCTTCTCTTTCAAAATATAGTCCTCAATAGTGATGCCTGTTACAAGCCTTCAACCTCCATATTTGGTACAAAAAGCCTTCACTGTTAACATTTAGCAGATATGAAACATAAAATGTATCTAGACTTTGATGTGTGATGATGGCACACAAAATGTGTTGACACAGGTAACCAGTTATTCCAGTTACACCATGACTGGTGTTGAAGGAAAGCAAGTACATTAATGTTGTAAGCAAGAACACAAATGACGTACTTGGTGCTAAAAATGTTCTACGGCTAGGCATCTAAATAGCAAGTACATAGGCACTGTGCAGTATGTTTCATACTAATTCCATCCAAGTATGACATATTATATTATTATACCATAATAAAATAACTAAATCACTAAAGCAACGTAAGCTATGAATAGGCACATTTCTGACTTTTGAACATACCTAACCCAATAAAAATTAAACTTGCCTAAAGCCACTTTCGTTGGAAGCAGTGAACTTTGTTGCAACATTCTAAAACCACACCGATAGTACTAACCTATAAGTACCCAGTGAAAATCATGCACTCATGCAAAATACTTGTGGGAACATCCCCACAAATGCAAAACGGCCCTTTCCGCGCAGTACAGCGGTAGTCGGTCTCCCCACCACTGCAACAAGCTCTTCACGCCAGCCAATCCCAGACGGGCAGCCCAGCGACGGCCAGGTATAAAAGGCTACATTTCCAGCCAAAAGTGGTGCATTCCAGTATTCCGGATCCAGCGTTCAATATCAAGACTCAACGTGCTACGAGCCTCCACGATCGGCTCCCGAGCATCATCCGCCACTCGGCCCGTTAGCAGCATCTACAGCTCGCACCCTGCGGAACGCGCCGCAGTGTCTACCAGCACACGCTGCTCGGCACCACAGAGCTGTCCCAGGCTCTCCACCGCGCAGCCTGCTCCGCGCAACCGGCTGACACTGTACAGAACTCACTCTCACTGCACTGCTTCAGTGAGTCCGTTCTTCACAGGAGTAACTTTGTCGGACCTCACTAACGCGGCCCTTAGCCGCCACAATAGCAAAGGAGAAGCACTTGTAAATACGTCCGACACGGACAACTGTACATAACAATAACCTGTACATATCTACGAGAATAAAGACTGACGTTAATGTGTTTACTGTTGTTGTGATTTCACAGTAGCAGCATACAGTAACCCACATACTGTATACACCAACTTTCGCAGTTCCATACTGGTACCCACTCCCACCAGCACATTCAAATTTCGCACCACGTAGCAGTAACCACAACGACCGAAGTTGGCAATGCACTATATCCTCTGCATAATGACGTCTTATTCGTAAATGTACCATATTTTGGTTATTAGACCTTACCAGTTGTAAAATCGGTCGAACTACATTACCAATCTACAAACTCATCAAGAAAATACCAGAAAATGATCTCGTCTCGAAATGCTGCCAACCTTGTTTCTTTCGCTGACTACAGTGAACACTGAATATTTCGCTCACTGAATGCAATACTGGCAAACTTAAAAAAGAGCCCATTTGGAGTTGTGCCACTATTGCATTCAGTAATTGATATAACCTCAACCACCTGCAAAACATAATCGTCAACCACTACCGCGATGGCAACGGTTCAAAATCAACAGGCTGCTCAGAAGAAAATTCTATTATATACTTTCTACAAAGCCTACGATATAACCGACATCTATATGCACCTTGATCACCTTTGAATATAAAGTGGTTAATTCGATCATTGAATGCAATAGGGGCACAACTCCAAATGAGCACTTTTTAAAATGTGCCTCTGTTGCATTCAGTGAGCGATTATCCAACTTACGAAAATGGGAGAACGTCTTTGGACCATGGCGCTGTGTCAATGGGCGTTTCGTTTACAGTAGGCAAAGTTATGAATTTATACCATATGTTCTTCCGCTCATGCACACTACGGTTAAGATTCTCATCTCTTGGAATATAACTCTTTCCACATGGGTACATTAGTGCCAAAGTTTCGGGGGAGCCTACTCCCTCACTCTTAAAGAGAAAAATCCCTGTCCCTCCCAGAAATCGAAAGGTAGTTCTGAAGTTGTCCAGTGCGTAGTCCGTACACTGTCTGAGCTACTCATATTTCGGTTTCTGATGCTATGGGGATACGATGGTATTTATAAACAATACTGTACACAGCGTCACAACCCCTACGCTGTAACTGGTTACCATGAATGCCAATTTTACGCATGAGACGGTACAAGAAAAATACAGGAAGAAGGCAGCAAAACGTGTGATGTCACAGCAGTCGGCATCACATTGGTAGGCACCGTCATGCGGGCAGCCAGAATTCCTTGCAGAAAAATTCTTCAGCATTTTGCAATAATAGTTCTTAAATTTTCTTGATTTTTTCAAGCATTTCATTTTGTATTTTCTTAAATTCACATGGCGGGCAGACGCCTGGTTTATTCACGCACTTTTGCTGCTTCTTGCTGTTATGTCTATGACTACCCTGAAGATGGAAGTATCAACAACCTGCGAAACATCGGTAGCTGCTACCAGTTTGCACGACGTCATATCCCAGAATCCTTCAGCTTTAAGGTTTATGACGATTCGATGTACTGTGTTCTGGAATGTGACGCCGTGTAGTTTGGCAGATTGTACTTTACCCACATTGCGGTAAAACAATAGTAAGCGCACAGTACATGACATGCAACCGCAGAAGGCTTAATAATGAAACTTGCGTATTCTAGCTGACTAACCTTTCACTTTGATAACCAGACTCGGTTGCTCAGTTCAGTTTTTCCTTGTCTTTTGTCAGTAGCCGACACGTGCAGAGCTGAAATGACAGGTTACTGTGTTCTATCGAATAACTGAAATGAGACAACAGTCAGTAACATATAAATTAAATTACAAGGGCCAAATCTTTCTCTTTCATGATTCTCTTCAAATGGGTAGAAACTGCAATCATCAGAATATGGTTAAGGACGGTTGTGAAGTGAAAGGCAAATTTACCACACTTGAATTGTGAAAATTTCACGGAAGATGTGGCTGGAGGGTTTAGTTACGATTTTAAATAGTCACTTCATTAAATTTATCCTGTTTGGCCGGAGAAGGATGCATTCCCGCAATTGTAAATTTAATGTTACTACACCTACCGACTCACACACACGTTATCCGGACACAGAACAGTCATTTCGAAGGACGTATGTGATGAGAATCGCACCGCAACCTAGTGTCCTATTATTATATTCCAGCATTGTTAATATTACTGGGGCTACACGTTGAGAATGTCAATAAAAATTAGTGCAATTTAAAGGAAATAAATAATGCCATAATATCAAAGGACAGTCAGCCACTTCGTGCGTATATTACAAAACCACGTGTTAGGTTCAATATGTCCTTCCATCCGTCTGAAAAATACAGCCCCAAAATCACCTGACTGATTCGCAGGGCCGCCGACAGCGAGTTCAGGCACCAGTGAAAAAATTTTTTCGGGCCTCTCAGCAAGGGCGGATTGGCTAAAAATCTTTACACTAAGTCGGAAAGACTGACTATCAGTTACAGAATGGTCTGAAAGGGTTAATTTTTACAGTCAACGAATAATAATACTACAGAGAGAGACAAAATTGTAGGCCTATGCAACATAGTCGGGCGCTGGGCCCCACCTTCCGGACTGCCGGGTTCCGGTAATCTGTACCGGTTTCTCCCACCGTCTCGTCGGCACTGCCGATTCTAAGCACCTGCACAAAATAATGGCGAGACGCTGCAATTTCGATATCGACCAGACGTTTCCAGATATTTGTGATGGTGAAATTCTTAGGTTTTATCCAACGTGAGGTGCATGCAGACCAACAAAACGCACAGGCCTGTATTAACAACGAAGTGTGGTGGGGCGTTTTGATTTTAAAAGGAAATTTCTACCCTCTCTTAAGAACTTAATGTCATACTTTTTTTTCCACCAAAGTACCTGTACATGGCACCCACGAAAAGGTTTCTGATATCCTGTGATGTGACGCTGCCTCACTGGGTAAATGATTACGGACGTTTCGAAGAAAGTTGCAAATCACTTATCCAGTGAGGCAATATCACATAGCAGATGTATGCAATCCTTACTTTACAGATGTAAATATCGTTCAATATTTTGACAGGCTGCAATGAAAACTGCAAATGGCATTTAAGTCGCCAGGGTCTGGCCAACTTTGAATTTCCTTCTATTTAATTTGTGTTAAAGCTCACTTGACTTAAGGAGCTGAAAACATTGAGGAAGCGGATCGTTCTGCATTCACCTCAGGGGAAAACGACTTAAAGGTATTTGTAACTATTCTCAAAGCGTGTAAGTTTTGATTTGTAAATATTAACACATATTTGAATTATTCCCAGAAAGCACAAAAGTAGCCTGCAGACTTGTAACCTTTGTGGCACTCTTACAGTCGTTGATCAGATTTCTTTTTACGTTCCGTCGCGTGACGTCCGATCCATTTACAAAGTACTGCCTTCGCAAATGCAGTCTAGAAATGCCAAGACTAAACGACGCGCAGTTTTTAATAGCTGCTGAAAAAGATCTAAACACATACATGAAGTTAAGTTGTTACATAAAGCGATTCTTTACGCAGCCACATGCGAGCTATAATCAAATTTAATGTACACTTTTGTAACAAATAAAAGCACTGAATTCCGCTAGTAAAGCGAATGCACGGATAAGTCCATCAGAAAAAATTACCAACAGATGAAAACGGGTCAACGACAGGAGTTTTAATTAAGGTTTACCAAGGTCAAAACTAAGTGGCTTTCAGAAAATTAACAAGCGCTTGCAATAGAGGGTTAACAAGCAGAAACAGGGCTGAGAATTTTGCAGTGTGTAATAGTGAATTCAATTTCGGGCGTGCATCCGTCTTTGTTTCACCCGCTCGCCACGGTGAGGCACAGGAAAAAAGCGGGACCTGAAAAGAAAGAATAATCAGTATCTGTCCTCTAAACAAGGGCAACAAGCAGGAAATGAAAATGGCTAATTAACAAAATAAGCACAAAACTTACCGTGACACGAGGTATTCTTCTGCTGTCTTCTGCTACATTTATATATATATGTTCGAATTACATAATAAAATCCTGGATCCGAGACGCTGTACGTTTTAATAACCCTTATCATGGAAGGCATATAACTGTGTGTACCTTTGTTCATCGCAGCTGTACATATTAAAATCGGCAACTGAATGAAACAGAAAATACTGGGTTATAAGCCATCTAGTCCAGGGAATTAAAACAGAAGGCGAAAAGAGGTCAAAATTTTCGTCTTCAGTGAAGTAGTAAGAAATCATTGGAAAAATAAAACATCCACGTCTTCTTCTGTTAAAAACGAACTCAAAATATTGCTCTCGAAAGACGCTCCATTCAGGTCGGAAAACAGACGTCAATATGCGTGGCCCATTCGGCGACGCCTCACGTACGCGACTTGCGGATTGTGGAACTAATTCGTCGTTTCAGGTGAAATTAAAAATCTGACGGCTAAAACGTTCAGTTAAGCTTAGTTCCAACGCAACCGTTTAAACACGCACACACACGCATATAATTCTGTCAACGGAATTGTTGTTTATATGAAACACAAATTACGACTGCAGTTCGTCTGCTTTAGCGACATGTGAAGCGTAAACGTTGTTGTGTACGTTTGTCCATTAGTAGGCCTAGCTGCGTCACAGACGCAACTTTAATGTTGATAGTTGATATGTAAGGCAGAACTTCTGTTGATGGCAGTCGATGTAGAAGACGTGGCTTTCATTGTTGACAGTCGATGTTGAAGACCTACCTTTCGTTGTTAGAAGTCGATGTAGATGACCCAGCTTTCATTGTTGACAGTCGATGTTGAAGACCTACCTTTCGTTGTTAGAAGTCGATGTAGATGACCCAGCTTTCATTGTTGACAGTTGATGTAGAAGACCTACCTTTCGTTGTTAGCAGTCGATGTCTTCTTTAATGTTGAAACTTAAGCTTATTTGGTACAATGAATTTACAACACATTCACAGAAACATATACATGTCACTTTGAAATGTCACAATCCATTTCATAGAAACATATCAAACATGTGACTGTACACATGTCACTATCCATTTTGTATAGCCTATCGTTACAGATTCAGACACTTGTCTTTCAACAGCGAAGTGAAAGACGGGTCAAAGAAGAATTAAGTTGTATTTTGCTGAATCTTTGCCCTTGCAATGCGAGTTATTCACAGGGAGAAACTATTAAAGCATCTTTTTTATCTCTCTCCCTCTCGCATTGATATCATTCGTTGTGCCGACCGAACCCTGTCAAGTTGACACCCTACGGTTAAAAAAAAAGCACACACACACATAAATACTTAAAACTAAACCCTCCTAACACAACGGCCCTACTGTAACATGGCGCTAATTCACGCGACCTATCCAGAAATCCTAACGGGGGCACCTAACGGGGAGGGCAGGGAGGACACATCTTACAAACTAAGTAAAAAAAAAAAAAAATCACATCCACAGGGTTGTCAACTCGACCTTAACCTAGGCCCTGAGTCATGGCGGCTACCGCATCAAATACAGAGTTGCCTGGCACGGCTGGTATTATCATGACCAGCCTGGGGCCGGACTGACACATGATAAGCTCGTGTCGGTGCTATGGCGTACCTGATTTGCTGCGAGTACCCAGCCCATCCTCCTGCGGATGGGTCCTCAACCGCTACAGGTTCAGCCGACACTGTTTTGGTTACAACGTTACTGTTTGCGCGGTGCTCCTCTTGTCTTGGTCCTGGGTTCGTAGTCTGTTGATGTTTCAACTGGAACGTTGCGGCCGTTGAAAGAATGGCACTGCACTGTTTAATGAATACTCAGAGTTGCTGATATTGCACACACATCACATCACAACACTTTATTCCACTTCCACAAAAACACAACGAGAAATAACGAAAGTGCGTGGCCCGAAGGGTGTTTTAAAATTCGCAATAAAACAAGTCTGTATCACTGCACAAATAGGTATCTTCACACGCCTTCTATATTCACAGCAAAGATATCACAAACACGCGAAGGTAAAGTCACTAACCACACACTGCCAGCCAGCCTGCCACACAGATCATTTGCCTGATAATTTAGAAATTACTGGACTTCGCAGATTCTCACGCTTGCTAGCCGTTGGAGTTTCACTATTCGTAAGGTAGTGAACGACTGATAGGCATAAGGCCCCTTCCACATGAATATATTCTACAATATCACTGATAAAAGTATTTAGCCCTGCCATTACAGGGGCACGAAGCCCCCTTCTGCAGCCCTGAAGACTAAAATAGTGTGTATAAAATATTTAATCCTCCTATTAAATGGGCATGAAGCCCGTTCTACATAAAAGCAGCCTAAAATAACACTTAAAGTACTTAATCAGCCTATTACTGGGGCATGAAGTCCCTTCTACAGCCCTATAGTCTAAAATAACATTTATAAAATACTTAATTCTCCTATTACAGGGCATGAAGCCCCCTTCCACATAAAAGCAGCTTAAAATATCACTTAAAATACTTAATCAGCCTATTACTGGGGCATGAAGCCCCTTCTACAGCCCTATAGTCTAAAATAATGTTTAAAAAATACTTAATTCTCCTATTACAGGACATGAAGCCCCCTTCTACATAAAAGCAGATTAAAATATCACTTAAAGTACTTAATCAGCCTATTACTGGGGCGTGAAGCCCCTTCTACAGCTCTGTAGCCAAAAATAATATTTATAAAATACTTAATCCTCCTACTGCAGGGGCATGAAGACACCTTTTACAGCCCTATAGTCTAAACTAATATTTATAAAATACTACGTACATAATCCTCCTATTACAGGGGCATGAAGCCCCCTTTACATCCCTGTATTCTACAATACCAGGTATACAGGTATTAAATAACTAGGCACACAAGCCACAAGCCTGTCTTAACCCCCTCACTTGCTGGCCATAGCTAGATGCTCGGCCCTTTCTGCACCTCACTTAACTTCTTTTTCTTGATAAACTGTTTGTGCATAGCCTAACCAGTTCTCACCCCTATTTTTCGCATTCGAACTACAAGGATTTTGAAAGCCTTCTCAAAATCTACAATACATTCGAAATCACTTGTTCTCAGATATTTATCCACACTTGTTCTGGTTACAGAAACACTACACACTCTGCTGTTACTTTTAACAAATACTTCCTGTACAACAGTCAACATCTAACGGTACAATTACCAGTCCCTTAGCCTACCGACTGGTACCCCTGAATATATTTTCCCAAAATTGGTAAAATATCCTTCCATAATTTCCAGCCTTCTTGTGATATCAGCCCCACAACCTTTCACTTATTCTTCTCTACCAGTTCCATTTCCCAAAACACATCTACTGCGCAATTCGTCAGACTGCTTAATTTCGAACAAAATTTACATTGTGCCTTGTCAATGAATTTCCATGCGTTATATTACCCCCCTCACCCAATTCTACCCCGCAGCTAGGCCTACATTTACACAATATGTCGTAAATACTCTCCAAAGTATGCCCCTTTATACTAGTTGCTACTGACACACGTGGCAGGAATGCTGCAGAAAGAAATGCGTATTACGTTTTGGCGAGCCAAACTGAAGGAAAGAACCCACTTGGAGGATCATAATATAGATGGAAAGGGAAATTTTAAAGTGGATCAGAAATATTGATGGATGTGTGTGTGGATTCAATTCTTCTGTTCAGGGAAGGGACAAGTAGTGGCTGTTGTGAATACGGTAATAAACACAAAGACTGTGGGGAATGTTAAAAGGAACTTTGGCAAGTGAAGTCAGTGAATTGGCCATTTATGTAGAACAGGTAAGAATGATGAGAAAAGGTATCTTCGGTGAGGCAAGATTTTGGAAACAGGCAGCAGAGGGACATCAAAATTAATTTTAATATCATAAATATGACGACGAAAGCTGAGAACAACTTACTGTAGATGGTGTCCAGCACTTGTCTTTCACAGTGTGGCAAATTGAAATGTCTCGTGCAGGTGCATCACCTGATGTAGCTCTAGGAAACCTAGCCTACGGTAGGTCCTACTGGGGGGCGATAGCAGCTGGTAGTGTGTCGGCTGGCTGTAACATGCTTTCTGAGTGATGTCTCACATTGCACTGCAGATTAAGTGACGCTGAAGGGAACAGCACTGATAACTGAAATGCACTTGTGAAACGTGTTCCACGCCATGAAATCTTACATTATATAACACCGCCGTACCAAATGAAATCGCTTCATTCTGTCTGTAATTCATCTAATATTTATCCGGTGAATAAATACAGAAGGCCACGACAGACTAGTTTGTCTTGAAATACTGAATGGTGAAGTAAAGGATAATATTAAAAAGAATAGGCTGATAGGAAATGAAATGGGAAAGACTGGTTCAGGATATGGCCTCTAATGTGATGGCGATAAATTTTATTTTTCTGTAATAGTGGAGAATTTCTTGCAGATATAAATACGAACAGGGGACTGAAAACAAAGTATAATAGTGTTTCCTTCGTATCAGCTGACAAGGCCATATAATTTTAAGTGATAAGGGAAGAACACAACCTTTGAATGCAGAAATAATTGCGACAGACTCTGTAGATGGCGTGAGAGAGAGACATAATGAAAATCCGTAAGGCTTTAGCAGGAGAATTTGTCACATGAAGTCATAACATCTACACACGTCGACTGATGTGCCTGTTGGAAAACAGAGTTTACATATACACAGCGCCTTACAAGAGGCCTCGGTCGTTAAAATTTAAGGATAATTGCCATTGGTACTTCCTCGTAAAGATTTTGGTGCCAAATATTGAGATAAAAGCAAAGGTTGTTATTTAATCACCCCCTACGGCTTAATATACTAAAATTAAAATAAGTGTTATTCACATAAATGTGAGCTAACCAATAGGAAACACTTTTCACACGCATATTAAGTCACGTAACGACAGGCAGAAATTTTACGCATAATAACACTTTCTACAAACTTGTCAGTAGAAGGTTATGCTGTTCATATAATCTGCACAAGGCACTTAGACACAGATAGTACACTGCGTATTGTACCACCCAAGATAGATCGTCTTAATTTAATGGGTACTTTAAAATGGCGTTACAATTATTAATTTTACTTAAAATGATTTAAAATAAGACTTTTTTTAATTTTCCGCGGACAAATGCCGGGACGCCTACCAGGGGCTGGGAAACAGTGATGTTTCTTCCAAACCACGAATGTGTGTCGGCGCATAAAATCAGACTACACTCACGTATCTACAGCACACAAGTCGAATTCGTTTCAGGTATGTCGAAATCGCCAGATGATGTCAGTGGGCACATATGACCGTACAGTTTGTGCTAAGTTAGTGTCTGCCGGCCATGCTTAAGCAGAGGTACGAACCGACTACCATAAGAATAAGGAAATATTAGTTTGTTAATAGATTAGTGGGTTAGTCATGTAGATAGAATGATCATTAGTACGGTCATGTGTGGAAATTGACAAAGTGTCTGACGTTATAATGCGTGACGTCATTGTTAGGAACGTAACAGCGGACTGAAAACACAAAACGTCACTTAACAATTTACACATTTTTTATTACTTTAAAGGCTTTTGAACTTACTGTGGTTGTGTTTCATCTTGCGTAGACGTTGTGTGACCTCAAACTTTAATATTTTAAGATCTGTATTTTTGTAACAATTGAAACATGTCGCCATTCTTATTGTAATACTGTAGTTAGTTAAATCTAATAAAATTGTCAGCATGTTAATTTATCACTGTGTTCTTAAATACACGTAAGGGAATACGTAACATAAAATGATTATATTGTTTGTGTTAATGGTCCATAATGGTACAATACTGGAAAGGGTGATATAATGAGAGGATTTATGTACAAGGATATTTTAAGAGACGAAAAGAAGGCTGTCGTGGCCGATTTAAATTACTGTTGCTGGTGACAATCGAAAAATACAAGAATTTTGAGTTACGATGCTTGGAATTCAAAATAGCATGGCCTAAAGTAACTAACGAAAAAGGACGGTACAGGCACTGTATATTGAATAGTCTGACACGTTCACTTTTGACAAAATGGAAGCCTATGTGTCAGCTGTGTGCATTACATCAAGTGTGTATTTTCGCCATTGTCATTACAACAAAAAAACCGGTGGCTGCTTTTATGTCAGGTTTGATAACCTGCCGAAAACTCAGTTACATACAATTAATTTCAACGAGTGGAACATTAGTATTTTTCTTCGGTTATGTGTTATCCATATAACTACCAATTGTAAGTACAACAGAGTATTACAGTCACATAGTTATTCGTTCGGTCCTGCTTGGTTTATATGAATTTATTCATCATCGTTATTCCCTACAAGCAAATCACCTGTTTACTACCTAAATAACACTTGGATTTGTGAATTAGCAATATATTTATACGGTAGCTTGTTAATTTTGAGTATTAATTCTTATAAAGTACATGGCAAATGGTATGTTAAAGAAGAGTACAGTTACAAGCAAATGTAAGTAGAGATTATCTACATTATCTGATTATTTAAGGACACTTTATCATCCAGTACCTTTTATAGCATTGAAAAGATATAATGGTATATGAATGGCCAAATCCAGAGAGTATGTGAAAGGAAGAGGTCTTGCCATACTGCGGCTGCACAAACAGAGGAAAATCACAAATACTCGAGTAATGACAGAAGACATGAGGTTGAGATTCGATAGGAGTGTCTTCTGAATATAAGTGAGTATTGTAAGCAGAGTATATGAAAAGTGTGTTTGATTTGTACATACAGACGCAAAATCTGCGTAGCTTTCGCTGTTGTACTTCCTTTCGATATAATTATAATATATTTAATTGCCACTGCCACTTTAGAAAGAGCCATTCAATCCCGTATTTTAATATATAAAATCATGTCAATATTGCCACGTACACATTTCAAACTACTCTGTTGGAAACCAATTAAAATTTCACGGCTCATTCTTAGATTTTTCTAACGCTGCACTGTGAAACACTGTGTAAGGCCTTCATCCTTTCAAACACGGCTACAATATTTCATGGCATTCGTCGTTCTCTGTATCATAAATGTGAGTTATGCCCTTTCTGTTCGGCAACAATCTTACCTCCAAAATTCACAGGATAATATGTTGGAAATAGACGTACATAAAGCCTTAAGTAACACCGCAGGTTATAACCTGTATTACTACAATTAATATCTTGACATTTACTTTTTCGTCCTGAAAGCTATAATATCAAGATGGCTAAGAACGTCTGCAAGGGTAGCTTCTTGTTACAATGTACTTCTCCTAATACTCATTAAAAATATGACAGAGGTACTACTTCTGATTTTCCATCATTCAAACACGGCAGCACCATCACAAGGAAGATATTCTTCGTCACGCGTATCACAAATGCGAATTATAACACTTTCTGGTAATCAACGAACTTACCTCCAAACCTCACATTGTATTATGGTATTAAATGTACGTAAACTCTAATAAACCTCGAAACTATTGAAGCATAATAATGTAATAGTAAATGTATAATATTTAACCTTTATTTTGACGCCCTTAAACCTCTAAACTAATACGTATACGGACAACTGTTGAGGAAGCTTCTAGAAGATGTTAACTTTACAAAGATGGCTGAAATACTGCTTCTAGTTTACCATAAATCAAACACGGCCGCAAATTCACAAGGATGACCTTCGCCATACCGTGTGACATAAACAGGATTATGCACTTTTCGGTCAGCAACAAACTTACCTCGAAAATTCAGATGATATTATTGTGGAAATAAATATACGTAAATTCAAAAAAACTCTATAGTAATTAAAGTATATTAACATAATAAAATTATTTTTAACATTTATTTTGGCGTCCAGAAACCTGTAACTCCAAAATGGCTAAGCACTTCCGTCAACGAAGGTTCTAGTTACATTTACGAAGATGGCTGACGTACTACCCCTGCTCTTCCAACATTCAAACATGTCCACATTTTTACGAGGGGTGGCATTCGTTGCACTGCATATCGTAAATAAGGAACATGTACTTACAGCTCAGCAAAAAACTTACCTCGAAAATTCAGGTGATAAAATTAAGAAATAAATAAAACTGCATTTTGTAAAACACGCCTATAACTTTATACGTAAAATAGTTTAATATTTATTTCGGCGCCACGAATCTTCTAGAACAGCCTTGACTACGGGCTGTTCCAAGGAAGTTTCACGTCAGGTGTACAGGTCGTAAATATTAATTAAACAATTTATGGTGCAGAATAAAATGGCACTAACTGTAAAATTTAGCAAATAAATAGTTACAAACTTCTGAATAATTAAATCGTTTAGGAAACCTCAAATGTATAAATTTTGCAGCTAATTATAAATTCCGCCAAAATGACCAGTAAAGTTATAACTCGGTTTCGTAAAAATCAAGGGATGTTACGAACATTAATTATGAAATTCTGAACTTGTAATAGGCAGTTTTAATGAAAATGATAACGTAAGAGTTTGGAAAACCGTAAAATGAAGTACACTGCAAAGTTTGTTAACGTTACACGTAAACCGACGTAACGAGTCTGATTGTTCAGCAAGAAAACGAAAGTAACATGGTTTCTGGAGACGTCCAGACTATATTTATGTTAATCTCATCAACGTGAAATCGCACACTGCTAATTGAATCAACTTACGGTACTGAAACTTCCGTTAAAACACAAGAAAGTTTAATTATGCTGCAAACTGTCGCACAGGCTGGTCGGCTGACTGACGAGCTATCTTCGGAGTTCAACGATCTCTGCTGTGATTGGAAGACAAGTTGCATTCAGAAGGGAGGGGGGGGAGTTCCAATTCATCCGGTAGATGTCAGGCTTATCAGTAACTACTGCACCTGCATTCCCGTGTCGGTTAGTGAGAAAGTATTCACAAATTAATTTCAAACATCACACTGTTAACATATGTAGGCTTATCTCGCATTTTATTTAACGACTCGGTATCACACAGTAAGATGATTATTAAGCAGTGTGGAAGGGAGAGGTTAAATTTTTCTCTGCCCGCTCCATGAAGGCGTATTAGGGGAATAGAGGTAAAAGTCCACTCATTTTTACCTCAGTACTAGATGAACATCAGGTGTCAAATTTAACCTCGAGAAAAATCCTGCGGTACTTACCGACTAGGAAACTGGGGGGGCCTCATGTCTTGTCCGGGTATACTGGAAAGAGAAGAAGTTTCTGGCCCTTCCAAGAGAACATCCATGAATCATCAACCCTCACCTATAATTTTTATACATCCCTGCAGCCCATTCCGTAATTTAGCCTTAACCACATTTTCTTTAATGGATATATATTTTGGTCTTTTAACCCCGGATGTCATCAGGCAAATAAGACGTTTATGCTGCAAATTGAATACTGCGAAATGCGCACATGTTAATTTGAAGTTAAACAATATTGCGTTCGAAAGCTGCGACATTACAATTGAAAAGTGAGAAGAAATGCGCAGTCGAAATAAATTCGTTGGTTTGAAATAAATTCTATTTTTAATTATTCATTTTGAAGAGTGAATCATAATATTTTCTACTTTCTTTTTAACCCCTTTAACCCAGTTGTTACTATATGTATCGCCAGGTTTAATATACACCGATGCTACGCTCTGTCAGCAGAGTGAATTTAAGTATTTTGTATTTATATCAGAACAAACAGTGACTTTTTGCGTATACAATATTAACTGATCGCTTTTTACAACATAAATGGACAGTGTTTACTGCGCGGTACGACCTGGGTCTTTAAGTAAAACAGATTACGTTTCGTCCGTAAAGGGTTAAACTTTTTTGTTGCAGGAGTTCGTGAGTACAGTTGAATAGTGACAATGCCGCATTATTATACCGTACAGTCGAACCATCTTCCTATTTTATCCTTAGATTATAAATCTTAACCATTCAAGAAATCTGTAAGGTGAAATTTCTGCCGCAGGCAAGCATTCGGCTGGTCGTCACGAAATCGACATTGAAACTGGCTATTCTGCATGTATAACCTATGAAACTGACAGATGACTGAATCAGGAACAGGACAGTGTTATAGAATAATAAATCAACCAAACAAAGAAATACGCTTCTGATCACCTACAGGGAATAATATTAATAATATTAAAAAGGTAGGCCTAGTTACAAGCAGGTAAAGCAGTCTGAGCCGAAACATGACCATACAGCCTGACATCAGTGTCATGGTATGGAAAGGTTACTGTACAAGTGGCTCCCAACCTGTGGGCTGCGGACAACAGGTGGCTACAGGCTTATGCCAAGGTCCCTGTTTTTCCCATAACTTCGTAGCAAATCTCGGTCCTCCAGCCAGCGCTTAGTGCCCTCCATTATTGTTATTATTATTATTATTATTATTATTAGTAGTAGTAGTAGTAGTAGTAGTAGTAGTATCCGAATTTCTCACTTCTCAGCTTTAGCTGGGAAATATTCACCTATCCTGGGATGTATCATCAACAGGATTAGGCTCGGTGGTCTTATGTGTAATTTAGGAAATTTCTTACAATTGAACATGTGCCAAGAGTTACCACTTTTTGCATTTGTATATACTCGTATGTGTTTGGGTGCAGGTTAAGTCTCTTTAAGCTTTGTGACAATGACTTTGGAATTATTCCCGTAGCTGAAATTATTATCGGGACCACTTGTACTGCGTCCTGCTTCCACATAGCACGTATTTCGTTGGCCAGTTCTTGTTATTTGTTTTGTTTTCCGGTTATTGTTTTGGCGAGATTATTGTTATTATTACTGTGATAAATAAAATGTGAAAATTTTATATGTTTTGAAATTGTGATCACTTTTTTTTTGTCATTGCGTAATTTCTGAATCAACTTAGCCTCTATTACATGTATTAAAATGTGAGGGCCCGCAAAATCTTTTTTAAATTAAGAATGTGTCATCATGCTTGAAACTTTGTGAACAGCTGACCTACAGGGCTTCAAGGCCTGGTGCTTAATCTGTGCAGTGATCAGTAATAAATGGGTTTTGTCACGTACAACACTCCATGTTACACAAGAACTCTATTTTATTACCCTTATATTTTTAGAATTTAGACCTAAACGTGTTAGGCATGCGCACTCTCATTAACGGCGTGTTGCATTGGCTGAGGTCGGGCTGTGTGTGGCCTAACAAATGAGCCACCACTGAACATGACGTAACCAGAGACATTGCAGAGCGGACAGTGCAGAATCAGCCAATCAGCTTTACGGCGAGCACACCAAGCCTGAACACCTGCGATTCTACAAGCATATGTTACGGTTATAAATAACCCTAGCGGCCATATGATTCCCTCACACACGCAGAAACATGCTAAAGAAAGAATCCACAACTCAGACAGAAGGAGTTACATAAATGTTTGTTCGTATAGTCAACCCCTGACTCCAACTAGTCAACAAATATGGAGCACGGTCCAAAGCTGACAGTTCCTCAGCTAGTCCAGAAATTCCCCTCATTTTATGGAACTGAAAGTTCATTACCCTGTCCACAACAGCCTGTCACTTGTCCCTATCCTGAGCCACCTGATTCAATTTACGTCTTCCCATCCCATTTCTTTAAGGCCTATTTTAATATCATCCTCCCATCTATGCCCAGGTCTTCAGAGTGGTGTGTTTATTTCCCGTTATCCCGCCAAATATTTGCTAACATATCTCTCCACCCCCATATTCCCTGCATGCCTCCCCCTTCATTCTACGCAATTTGCTCACCCTTGTAATATTTAGCGAGGAGTACAAATCACCTGGTTATGAAACTTGGCCAGTGTTCTGCCACTTCCTCCCTCTTAAGTCCCAATATCTTCCTCAGTACCTTAAACACGTATTGAGTATTATTCACTTCGAGAATAATTCTCAAAATCAGTCACATTCACCAACAAATGCACACGACAGGATTACAAACTGTACAACAAGGAAAATTAAGCAATATTTTCTGTATATTTTCAGCTTTATATTCTTATTTTATCTACTTATCAGATTGACTGCACGCCACACAGCGAGAATAGCAGACACATTCGAAGAAAACTGCCTTGCGTTCAAATCTGAAAGCTTCAACGTGCAAAGCACTTTCTGTTCGTAAAATTCTGTACAGTTTTCATTTAACGACCCCAGATTGTCTAAAAATGTTCTTGATCTTCACGTTACGGAACTAGCGTCAACTTCAAAAGTTCTGTAAATGAGATTTCTTCGAATAAGTTTCTTTAATTATGCTGCAACCTTAGGCTTTTCATGCAGAAGTGGAACGTCAAAGTCAGGGTTATTTGTACGAGTGTAGACTCCATTCGCGCCCTGTGAATACCAACATGTTTTATGCTATTTAGCTGTGTTCTAACTGCAATTTACAGTGTGCAGGTTTTGAGTTAGCCTGTTAAAATGTTGACTACTGTTACGAAAGTTGTCGGTCCATCACCCTCTTCACAAAAGCTCACCTACAGTTTTTTAACATTATTATGTCATGTTGTTACATTGTTAATGTTATCAGGATGTGTTATTATACTTAGTTAAAGACCTTGTTCTAGCATATACATCTCTCTGTTGATTTCGTTTTTGCTGAATATATCGGTCACGTGCAACCAGTCCAAAAATTTTGTTTCTTTCTGACTTACTCGGCTCCCACTGGACAGATTTCCGTGAAAGTTTATATTTGGGTTTATTGTTATATGGTTATACGTATCCTCCCCAAAATGAAAAAAAAGTCGGGTAAAACTTTTAGAGGAATCAGAGCACACATTTCATGGCAAATATACTTTTTCTCCGAAAATCGTGCCACTTTACGATTTAATTACGAAAAATGCAGAAGAACAGACAGGTCATGGATCATTGAAGATAGCGCCGACTGAATGCAATAGTGGCACATTTTAAAAACTGCCCATCTAGAGTTGTCCCACTATAGCATTCAGTGAGTCATAGAACCCCTCCCCTGCAAAATATAATCGTCATCTGTTACCTCGATTGCAACCGTTCCAAATCAACAGACTGTTCACAGACAAATCAACAGACTGTTCACAGACAAATCCTCTCGGCTGCTTTCTGCAACGTCTACCACATAACGGACATCTATATACAACATGATTACCTTTGAATATAAACTGGTTACTTTGCTCACTGAATGCGATAGTGGCACAACTCCGAAGGGGCAGTTTTTGAAATGTGCCACTATTGTATTCGGGGAGCGATGATTTGGCGCCAAGGTGATTCGATTTGCATGTCGGGTAATTAAGATTAAAACACATAGAATAATACTTCATACGCATTATTTGGATCGGATGAAACTTTGAGGTTAAGTCGCATTATGCAGGACGCATAATTTGTGAAACACGCACTCTCAAAGCATCTAAAATACTAATTGCCGTGTACTTGATTATATTTACACAATAATGTCGCGCTTGTGGTGTGACGTAATAAATGACGTTGCGAGGGAATTGTGACGTCACGTCCGTGCGCTAGTATTGATTTTTTCTCCTGCACTGCGTGTTGCATACGTAAGAGAAATAAAACGCGCATTCGTAGTAACTAACTCCACGGAGTAGAAGCCTTCTTGAGAAGCTAACAGTTTCTCAGCTAGTCAAGAAATTCCCCGCATCTTATGGAACCCAGAGGTTCATTACCGCATTCACAAGAGGTCGCCACCTGCCCCTATCCTGAGCCAGCTCAATCCAGTCCATGCCTCCCATCCCAGTTCTTGAAGACCCATTTTAATATTATCCTCCCATCTACGCCTGTGTCTCCCAAGTGGTCACCTTCCCTCAGTTCTCCCCACCAAAATTCTGTATGCACCTTTCTTTTCCCCCATACATGCTACATGCCCCGCCCATTTCATTCTTCTCGATTTGATTACCCGAATAATATTTGGTGATGAGTACAGGTCATTAAGTTCCTCGTTATGTAGTCTTCTCTACTTCCCTGTTGCCTCGTCCCTCTTAGGCCCAAATATCCTCCTCAGCATCCTATTCTCGAACACCCTCGGTCTTTGGTCCTCCCGCAGTGTGAGAGACCAAGTTTCACACCCATAAAAACAACAGATAAAATTATAGTTCTGTATACCCTAATCTTTGTGTTTTTGGATAGCAACCTGGAAGACAAGAGATTCTGCACCGAATGATAGCAAGCATTCCCCAACTTCAATCTACTTTTAATTTCTTCATGAGTGGAGTTTCAATTTGTTAGGGTTGCTCCCATATATTTGAACCCTTCAACCCTTTCAAAGATTTATTATCTATCTTTATGTTGTGATTGTGTCCTGCATTCTGATGTCGAGACATGACCATGTACTTAGTTTTCTCACCATTTACTTCTAGACCAATCTCCTTACTAGCAATCATTAAATCTCTGCATTTTTCTTTATACTATGTATGCTTCCGCCCAATATATTAACATCATCAGCATAAACCAGACGCTGATGTGTGCCATCTAATTTCAAGCCCTCCTGGTTTGCCTGAACCCTCCTAATGGCATATTCTAAAGCAAAGTTGAAAAGCAATGGCGACAGAGCATCTCCTTGTTCCAAGCCATTCTTAATAGGAAACGTGACAGACAGATGTTTGCCTACCCGAACTCTGCTATAGGTCTCACTTAGACACATTTTTATTAACTTTACTAGTTTCATGGGGATACCGAACTCAATGAGAATATTATACAAGACCTCCCTCCTAACTGAATCATAGGCTTTCTTGAAGTCTATAAATAGCTGATGCACTGCCTCATTGTATTCCCATTTTTTCTCAAGTATTTGATGAATGCTGAATATATGATCAGTAGTTGACCTGTTATGTCGAAATCCACACTGATGATCCCCAATAATTTCCTCTGCACATGGAGTTAACCTTGACAAAAGAATGTTGGATAGAATTTTGTACATAGTTGACAAAAGTGATATGCCTCGATAGTTACTACAGTCTGTTTTATCACCCTTCTTATAAATAGGTAAAATGACCGACTCCTTCCATTCCTCAGGCAATTCCTCCTTATTCCAAATAGAAATAGTAAGTTTATGGATCTCAGACCAAATTATTCTACCCCCTGCTTTAATCAGTTCTGCTGGAATCTGATCAGTACCTGGTGATTTGTGTCTTTTTAGCTTTTCAATAGCCATCTCAACCTCAAAGGCACTGGGTTCAGGCACTAGTGGCTCTGCCATGTGTACTTCAGTCTGCCTAACATCATTAACCCCATGTATATTCAACAGCTGGGAGAAATGATTCTGCCACCTAGCCAAAATACTGTGGGAGTCTGCAACCAGGTCACCCTTCTCATCCTTTACTACATTAATTCTAGGCTGGTACCCCTCTTAAACTCATTGATACCCCTATACAAGTCTCTGATATTCTTGTTCTTACTGTTTGTTTCAAGTTAATTAATTTTTGCTTTCAGATATTCCATCTTTCTGTTCCTGAAATGTCTACTGGCTTCACGTCTTCCATTGTGCAAATTATCTCCATTACTTTGGCTTGGATTCTGCAACCACTAAATTTTAACCTGCTTCCTTTTATCTAAAAATTGTGCACATTCTGCATCAAACCATGGTTTATGTTGCTTCCGCTCATCCAGACCTAGACTCTCTTGAGCTGAGATTCTGATATTCTGTTTAATGTTTTCCCAAGCCCTATTTATGTCCTCACTAATATTTACGTTTTCCAAAGCTGCAAACCTGTTTGAGATCTTAAGCTGATACTGTATCCTAACCTCTATTTCACTTAGCTTCTTGAGATTAAATCTCTGTGCATCAAACTTCTGTGCTGCCTGTTTACTTACTACTAGTCTTTACGTAACTTTTGCCACCACCAGATAGTGATCAGTATCACAGTCAGCTTCCCTGAAAGATCGCACATCGAGTATACTGGAATGCCATCTCCTATCTATCAATATGTGATCGATCTGATTGTGTGTCTTCCCATCAGGAGAGGTCCACGTGCATTTATGAATGTTTCGGTGCGGGAACATCGTGCTCTCAACAACTAGATTCTTTTATGTGGCAAAGTTTACTGCTCAAACACCATTATCATTACTATCCTGATGCAAACTCTCATTCCCAGTTGTCAGTTTTAAAGTAGCCTCTTTCCTCACTTTTGCATTAAAATCTCCTAACACAATTTTCATATGGTACTTAGGAAAATGATCAAAAACCCTTTCTAATTCCTCATAGAAACTGTCCTTTGAATCATCACCTTTCTCTTCTGTTGGTGCATGCACATTCAGAACAATGATATTACACCAGCGGCCTCTCAGCACTATGTATGATATACTATCACTAACAAACTCCACTCCCTTGACTGCTGATACTATTCTCTGGTGTACAAAAAAACCTGTTCCCAATTGATGATTTTCCTGCCCTTTGCCATAGAAAAAAGTATACTCCCCTGCTCTTACAGTCCCTTCTTTGTCCTACCTAACCTCCTGTCCACCCACTAAATCTAATTTATACTTAACTAATTCCCTGGCCACTGACATAAATGACCCTGACCTATACATGCTCCTCACATTCCACGTTCCAAAACTCATGTCCCTTTTCTGTAGCTGGGGTCATACCAAAGAATCGGTCCAGGTCCGAGGCTTCTTTGTCTGTTTCATAACATAATAATTTTTTACAGTGAGGAGTTGTTAGCACCTCACCCAACCCCCCAGCTGGAGGACCACCCCTTGTCGGTTGTCTGTGACTGCTTATTCAATGTATTCGCAGCTACCCTCCATAACTAGAGGCTGTGCCTCCATCCACAACCTGAGGACTCGCCATGCCGTGGTGATAAGGAGCCACTTAACACAGGTGCATTCATAGTACGTGTAATATTTATTGCATATATCAAGCAATGTAAATTTGATATGTAGACAGATTACTACTATACCTATAAATTGTGACAAAATATTGTTTGAAAGTGCAGTTTGTGAAACAGTTCAATGAACTGAAGTTTTGAGGTTACGTATGACCAATAAATTTAGCAAAAACTCAACTTCCTCACACACATATGTATGATACACAATTAGTTTTCAAAGCAATATGACAAAACACCTTTATAATAGACAGAAATAACATTCTGTAATATATAAAAACTGTCAACAAGAAAAGTATCTGAAGGCAGAGACCCAAACGCACCCCAAAGTTACATTATACGTACATGCCCGGTTTCAGCTGTGAATGCAAGAAAACAATAATTTAATAACCAGAAGTCTAGTTACTTTTTCATTAATCATGAATGAAGACATGTGTGATGAAAGAAGAAGATGAAATTTTCAAAGAAGCTCTTCAAAATAAAATTTCTGAGATTGTCTGTTCCTAAATGTTGGGTCTTAGTGAAAGATGAGTGCAAAGAATTGAGCAAGAAAGCAGTGAAAATATTTATTTTCATTGCAGCACCCTTTTTATGTGAAACAATGTTTCCTGCAGTTTGCACCACGTGCATAAAACATCAATTACACATAAATGTGGAAAGGGAACTGTGAATGGCCATGTCAAAGATAAAGTGCAGGTTTAAAAACATGTTCATCTCCAAGCAAGCTGACCCTGTCGACAGCTTAGAGTATGTGTCAAATACTCGTTACATGTTACATCATGTATTACATCTTGTGTATGACTCATTTTTAAAATGCATTTGAACATTCTTTTTAAAAGAATGTGTGCCTCATCAGATGTACAGAAATGAACAGCAGTAGCAGATTTTGGCCTGCATTGCTGTTTAGACAATAATAAGGGCAAACACACTGGATTTCTCTCTGTCATGATGACATAAATACCTTCAGTCATGGGGGCTGTGTAGTGTGTCATAAACATACAAAAAATATATACAGAATTTTACAGTGCAAAATATTGTAAACATTTATACTGTCTTACAGGCAGGGCTGTGGAGTCCGTACACAAATGCTCCAACTCCGACCCTGACTCCTTCATAAAAGCTCAATATGCATTAATAATGGTAAACCTATAAGACATTTCATCACCACCACGTGAATCATCAGGCTACTGTTTAGACTTATAACCTATATTTAAGTATAAGTCTAATTGTTACTGTATCTATCAGGGCTCTGGAGTTGGAGTATCTAGTTAAGATTTTAGACTGAGGTCAGAGTCGGAGTCGGTATATTTTTACCAACTCCAACTCTGACTCCACCTAAAATTCCTTCCAACTCCGACTCCACAGCCCTCCTAGACACACTCCACTTTCACAATCATTATAAAAATCCCATCCACCACCTGTCAGAAACCAAACATAAAATTCGGTACACTACACTTCCGCTTCCAATATACAAGCCCCAGTAATACAGTCGGTTACAGGACATATGTACCTACTACAGAGAGAATACTTCAGCCCCAAACACTGCACCACTATAAAGAAACTCTAACAATGATCAGAAGGCATAAACAAGAGATCTTTGCTCTTCTGGGACGATATGCAGCACAGATCTACTACCAAACTACGCAGTAACATCCCAGCACAGCGCATATCCCATTTATACCACTGCAGAAACTTTAAATCATGCAAGCATAAAAAAGCAGTATGACCAAGCTTATTACTTTCTGCAACGTGACGGTTTAATTTTGTAGATTTGCAGGAACTCCCCAGTAGAACCTGTGTTGAAAATCCTGGTACACCTCTACTAATATTTCTGTGCAAACCGACATGTTGGAGAGTGCTTGCACCTTGCGAAGTTTTCTCCACATTAGCACACACCAGGGGGGTGGGTGGGTCTGCTGGGCTGCAGCCCCCCTCCCCAAAGCGAAATTTAAAAAACACAGATTTTGCAGACACGACCTTATCAAAGGTTTTATGTGCTCTACACTTCAGCCTAAATCAGTCACTGAAATTGGCTGACGACTAGTACATTGGAATATTCAAAAACATATATAAAACTTACCAATACGTAGCTTAATTTCTTTTTCAGTCAGTTTTAAATTTCCCTGTAACCTCACTACCTGTCAGCTTGGAGAGTTTGACATGACTTTTGTAGCAAAGTTTTTAAAATCAGACATAAATTATATATAGTCTCAGGGTCAGCCCCCACCCCAAAGGAAAGTTCTGGGTGCACCTATGTTTCTCGACAATGCACATCCACCTACATCAGTGAAATCCTGTGCTTTTCTATAGCAAAAAAATGTTTATTCTCAGTCAGGTGATGACTTCATGCAGTTTGTGGCATTTGGACTTTAGTCTGCTACAGACAAGTAGAAATCTGCATGCAGTTTAACTTGGGACTATCTGAAAATTTTTATGTAGAGGTCGCAACAGGAAATACATGGCAAACATTAACAGTAAAACATCTTGTCACATTATGCGAAGTCAATGGATGAAGGCAGGCAGGGACACTAATTCAGTGTCTTGAGAGTACACTAAAATATAAACCAGAAACAACTGCCAGTATGCTTAAGGTGCTCTGATGTCTCTGCACCCCACCATCACACAGGTTCAATTATGGTATTGCAGTAATGCTCAATTTCAGACCTCATACTGCACCCATTGCCAGCAGCATCACTGTGTATGTGCCACAGCACTTCTGGATGTGAAGAGGGCACTCCCAGTGCCTCGACCAGAACAGAATTTTGCCCTTCCAACCCTGTGCTGAGCCCTTTCAACTGAACCATCATTTGAAGCATTATAATCTAACTATACCACAACAATGAATCAGCTCAACTCTTAGTTTTTAACACTGATTTTACAGTAGAAAATTAATAATAATAATAATAATAATAATAATAATAAACCAGCAAACCCATGTAAAAATTTCATATCAGCTTTGTTCAAATACTGAATGACAAAACATTAAATTTTAATTTTAACATTCTGTTGTTATATTACTGAGCAAGGTAGTATATATCCATCACTAAATGTGACCGGTGCATATATACCTTCCTCAACACAGCATTATTTCGTCTCTCACACATCCTAAAAAGCAGTACTCAGTGTGGGATACTGCTACTACATACCAGATTCTGCACACACGTTAACATCCTTCAGAAGATATATTTCTACAGATTTCTGACAGTTATTATAACTAAACCAGAAGAGAAAATATAGAGAACAAAATGACGAAAAGACCACACTCCTGTCACCTGCTCTTATGACAGTACAACAGCAGAGACCAAGATACATGGAAGATTAGATGAGAGTATTGGAGAAAGCACATGCAGCCCATATAATCATACTCCAAATAGCTGGCAAAGTTATGACTAACAATCATCATGTCTTGTGAAAACATAACAAACAAGAACAAGAATTTAATGTGTCACATAACATAAACATCATCTCACGTCTGACTACCGAACACACATTTCATGAAACGTAATTACTTGGTTCTTGATAGACCACATTTGGAATGAAGACTTTTTTCCCACTCTTTCCTGTACATTAAATATAACTGCATTGCTGTTTTCGCATCTACCACTGAATCATGTTCGCCCTGCTGTATTTTAACACCCAGTACTACTTCGGCTAGTTTCCGCAAACTTGGTGTACATCCATTGGTGAACTTACGGAACACTCTATATCTAGATGTATCCCGCACAGATCTCCTGGGATGACTAAGGAACAGTACTTGTAAGTCATTTCTTAACGCATGACCAACTAAAATCCGGCCGTGTAAAATTTCCGCCACTTCTTTCTGAACAGTCTCAAAAGTTTCTCCGTTATGCAAATCCTTCGGTCGAATGCCACTAACGTGGGTTCTGTAATCCACAACCGGTTCTGAAGGCAACACATATTTATCATATATGCAATGCCCATGTTTATTTACCAACGACACTCTTGCCAGCATGTTGTCCTTTCCATTATCAATGCCTACCATTTCACAATCCATAGCAATAACCTTCGTTCTTTCCTTCGGGTCATTCAACACTTTCTTCCCAGGTGGATCAGCCGAAGAGATGGACGATTTGTTGGTATTCGCCGTAGACTTCACTCTACGAACACCAGGATTCGTTTTACTTTCTACGCTAGGAACAGCAGGCTTCTCTAAATGCAAATGATTTCGCTTAAAGTTTTCCCAGTTGCTTGAAATACCATCGTTCCTAATAATATTTGCATAATTATTTGCTTCCTTTCCTTTGCCGTTTATAGCTTTCTTTCTTTTACGACCACCACTTTTCTTCTGAGATTGAACAGGCTGCTGCATTTTAACACCCGCCAGCAAGTTTCCGTTTTCATTGGACATTATTACACATTAAAAGAAATTCACTACAACCTTCCGTTTCAACCCCATGCCACCAACGCGTATACACATCTACCAAGCGAGTAAATTCGTTTCTGCCAACCAAACAAGAACAAAAATGGAAACAGCTTTGTCACGGATAACCTCAGGTACTGCAAGTACGATGCACGTTGGTTGGCTGTGGACCCCTGGCTCAATGCCCGGGAGGGGTATTACATTAACACCTCTGCAAACAGCACAGCTCAGTGCTTATCCACGAACCCGGAAGCCCACCTGACTATTCAGTTGGTACTGGGGACTGTCCCAATCACTTCCATCTAGTGCCAAGCCTAAGAATGTGTGATGGTATACCTCTACAACACAGGCCTCTAACCTTTTTAGGGCAAAGGGCTACATCCCTTATTGTGGGCTTGGGTGGTGGTGGTGGGGGCGCACGTGATGAAATAATAAGTGGTATAGCTGCCAGACTAAAGTACTGTGCAATTTGTATAGTATACTGTATACACAATTTACAAATGTGACTGCTGCGTTGGAGATCCACGCTCTACAGTAGTGCAGATACTAAGCCATGCCCCTCAACTACCCTGCACATTTTGAACGTCTAACCAGACACACGCACATCACGTAAGTGGAAGACCTGCTGTCTGCAAACTGTCACTAACATCCTATCCTTTATTGAAAATCACCAGCAGAAATAAGAAAATTAAGGGGATTTAATACAAATGGCATGCATCAAGGTGACACTCATGGCTCCTATTGTTACTTACAAAGCCATGACCCTCTGAACAGGAAAAATGATCATAACAAGTTGTGTACTGCACTGGCTCCATCTCTCCAACCACTAGGTCCAGGGGGCAGAGTCCTTCATGACAAGAAAGTACCTCCTCAGCTGGTCAAGAAATTATCCACTTTTTATGCAGCCCTAAGCTTCATTACCATGTTCACAAGAGACTGCCACTTGTCCCTGTTCTGCACCTAATAAATTCATTCCACACCCTCCCACCCTTTTTTAATATCTATTCCAATACTGTCTTCACATCGCCATTCTTTCAGGTTTACACAGCAAAACCTTGTACATATTTCACTTCTGTACATGCCATGTACCAAACCCATGTCATTCTCCTTGGCTTGATCACCCATGTAATATCTGGCGAGGAGTACAAATCATGAAGCTCCTAAATGTACAATTTTCTCCACTTTCCTGCTACTTCCTCCCTCTTAGGCAAAATACTTCCCTCAGCACCATATTCTCAAACACTCTCAGCTGTCTTACAGTTTCAGGTTTAAATATACAATAATAAGCTGTAAAACTTGTACAACTGGGACTTCAGTCATTTTAATTAAATAAATGTCTTGTATGTATGGGATTTCCACACATTTTTAACATGTGCCTAATGATGGCTTACAAATATTACTACATGTCGTATATTAAGCAATAAACATTGAACAATAGAGTTATAAGTCGCAGTCTTTTAATCTATCTGTTTATATACAAACTAAACTAAACTAAACTATATACACGTCATAATGGGATCTCACCCTAACGTGACAGGCCATGTTTGACAACCACATGACAATGGGTATCATTAAAGTTCTGTGTATTTTAATCTTTATGTTCTTCGATAATAAATGGGAAGACAAACAACTGATGACTGAATGCTAGTAAGCAACTTGTTTGACCACCTCACCCCTATCCATGTATTTACCCAAACCCCTTACACAAACATAACCTGTAAGTAACAACTTCTGAAAGTATCACTGCTCACATGAATACTTATCAAGATATAAATATCACCATCCTTAACACCCTACATGCACATCAACATAACATCTTTGTAAAAACTGTGCATTGAAGAAGGGCAGGATAATTAACAATCTGCCATAATGAATACAATAACATTAGACACTTAGGTAACGTTTCAATTACCTGGTTTGCTACAGTGTAAGAATATGGATGAAAATAGTGTGAAAAATGGTAGCTCAAACATGTGCACAAGAAACCACATTTTTCCCATACAGGGAAATGAGAAAATGTGCAAGGTTCTGAATTTAAAATTCATAATTATATTTCAACAAAGCACTGCTGCATTACAGACGGAATGATACGTTTAATATGCACGAGCACTGTGGCATTTGGTAACATGCACTGCATTTTGCATGGACACCATCCCAGAAGTAGAGAATGGCTCCAACATAAACACTGTCCAGTCCACATTTTTAATTGTAATTCCTTTCTGTGTTCTAGGTTTACTGGGTCCACTTCATTTGATCTTAGACGTCTTAGATAGGAGTAACACACTACACAGTCTAAGAAAGGGCAGGAATAACTAAACACATCGCAAGCCATCCCACTACATCATTTGTCCACATTCATAGAAAAGCTGATGACGTGCTACACATCGTGATATGTCACCAACAAATGCACATATGACTTGAAATTAATCATTTATTGAAAGAAAATTACTTCCAGTTGAATTTGTCTCATCTCCTAACAAATGTTAATACAGTCAAAACCAGTTATAACGACATCAGTTTATATAACATCTCACCTATAGAGGGATATTTTCTGTGGTACCAATTAATTCCTCACTGTTAACCACATCATCATACTCACAGCTGTGGAGTTGGTACACAAAAACTCTGACTCCTACTCCTCAATTTTTAAATCTCTGACTCTGACTCCTATACCTTCATAAATCTCAGTATGTATTATATAATAATGGTAAACCTATTAAATTGGTAAATGGTATCATAAGATATTTCATCACCATCATGTGAAACATGAGGCTAACATTTAGACTTATAACCTATATTTGAGTAGAAGTCTATTGTAGCTAGTTATCTACTTAAGATTTTATATTGAGGTCAGAGTCGGAGTTGGTACATGTTTACCGACTCCAGCTCCACCCAAAATTCCTTCCGACTCCAACTCCACAGCCTTGGTGATACTCATCGGTTATAATGACACAAAATATTCAGTCCCTTTCATGACGTTATAACCAAGTTCAACTGTACTTATCCCAATTTTCTATAACTTCAGCCCACATAATAAACGAACATCAGACACATGTAACAGTTTTCATTTCACTGACATTAACTCACACCCTCACAAAAGAAAATTAATTCTTTAGAACTATTTTTTCAGACCAAATACAATTCTGAATATTTATTTTACAAAGATAAGGCACAGCACATAACAACACTCAGTGCACAGTCCAGTCCATTTCTTATGTCACATTCAGAACATGCATTAACAAATCTGCCTTAATCTATGT
The DNA here is from genome assembly GCA_013340265.1 of Coptotermes formosanus. Taxonomy (NCBI): domain Eukaryota; kingdom Metazoa; phylum Arthropoda; class Insecta; order Blattodea; family Rhinotermitidae; genus Coptotermes; species Coptotermes formosanus. The sequence continues at coordinate 50,688 of BLKM01000682.1, read as the reverse complement.
TCTGACTCGTAAGTTCTGAAGCAAGACAACCCGAGATGGCAACACCTTCTCTCGGCACAGTGGACATACTTGGTGGGCATGTACCCACTCCTGGATGCAGTTCCAACAGAAAAGATGGCCACAAGGCGTCACTGTTGTGTGTTTCCTGTCCTCCAAACACAGCACACAACGCAGTTTTGAAACAGACATTGCAGTACCTCTCAATTCAACTTCCCGTAAAGCACACAAGTCTGATGAATTGTGGCGTGATTTGTACCAGGTGACATACGTACAGAGAGCCAACAGCTGCATATACAATAAAGAAACTATTCCCAAAATCTGGAAGCCACTATGTGACGTTTCTGCCTTTAGCCATTGCCTTACCAAAACATAATTAATGCCAGTAAGTCTCTTAGAAATGTGATAATAGTTGCCACTGAGATAGAAAATTCCTTTATGCAATCTGTGAAGATATGGAATCAAAACTTTAATAATTCCCACATATGAAAGCAACTTTGTCCGAATTTCTGGTCGCAGATGTGTGGCTCTTGGCAGTGATTTGAGATGTTCTTCCAATCTATTGAGGAGATAAAAAACAAGGACTTCACCTCCACAGCTGAGCATAATCATGGAAATTCTAAGCAACTTGCTTGGCACATTCTTACTTGTTTTATCAATCTGAATCATCCCTGTATATTCTTCACCTAATGTCTGGAAGCCCGGTACGGATGTGAACCCATAATACAAAAACTTTGCGAGAACATCCCTCAACTTTCGGGACTTCAACCATCGTCTGTTTCCAGCAAACACGTAAGTTACATCAGACACAAGATCACTGAGTTTATCTGTAACTTCATCATCTTTCTGGGCTGCACGAAGAATTTCTGCTTGGCCTGCTCTAATAAAGTTCTTTATTGAAGCCATGATGAGACTAATGTCTCTTACGGGTATAAAAGATACTGAAATTCCTTTCTGTTGCTCTGTAACAAGGTCCAGAAGAGCATCCCCTGTAATAAGGATAACTTGTGAATATAATTACAGGGACCTGATAAATGTCCTCGATATTGGTAACACAGATTCTGGTTTCAAGCATGTCCTCTTCCAGCCACATTCCAGACTATGGTCAGCACAACTGTAAGATGAAAGGAAGTACAGTATTAGCTTCAATTATCCAGCCAGCCAATTATCCACATTGGCTTAGCTCCTCAGGTGACTTTGCCAGCAATTCTACAAAACTGATTTGCCTTGAAATTACCGGTTATCAGATCATGTACAGGACTGTAAAGTGATACGGCGGTCTAGAATTTCAATTCAGTAACATAACTCTGCAAGTCAAACATTTTCTTACTATAACTGTACTACACCTCTTTTATGGCTTAAATTTTTCCCCCAGTTGTCAAATATATAAAAGAAATTATGTAGTAATATTTTATTTGTATGTAAATAAATATGTAGCCTAAAAATAGCTGTTTGTAGACATTTCTTTCTGCTTTAAACTGCCAATGTAATCCATTTTCAAAGAAAAATCCAATTATCCAGATTTTCTGCATATCCAGACAGCTCATGGTCCCAATTAATCCAGATAATTGGAGTTATACTGAACTTACAAATAATCACAAACGTGTTATAGCAATTTCAGTACAGTTCTGTGCAATTCATTAACCCTTTAATGACGAAACGTTATCTGCTTTATATAAGGACTCAGTGCGTAATGCGCAGTAAACATCCTCCACTTCGGTTATAAAAACCAGTCTCTTAATGTTTTATAAGGCAAAAGTTGCTGTTTCTTCTAAGATCCATACAAAACACATAAATACACTGTGGCAGCAGAACGTAGAATTTTTTAATGTTAAACCTTTTCGTATGGAAAGTTACCGCTAGGCTTTAGAAGGTTAATGTATTAACACACTCTGTACGAAATACTCCCACACATGAATGCCACATGCTTCATCTGCAACACCTTTAAAACTCACCAGTATGTTAAATCACATTTATACATTTCAGTAATAAATCAATTAAGGCAACAGTGACAGCACACTGGTTAAAATTTTTTTGTTACACTGTAAACACATACAAAGAAAACTAAACATTTATTCTGAATATAATATGAACACAACACAGTTCTATCACACAAATTTTCAATGAGTTGTGTATAAATAAAGGTTCGTGTAACTGTATTATGACACATATATGCATTTTATTTTAACACCCTGACGGACTCACCTTTTATAGTCATGCAACTTAGTTAAATGCACTGCCTGAAGTTCAACTGTTACCAATTACGTGCTGTCGTCTGACAAGGGCACTTTAGAATCCCGGTAAAAGCACATCATGCTGCTGCAAATAGAAGGGAATATACAACCTATAAAAATCTGTTTACTATCCTTCTAACACAACTTCTCCTAAAACAATATCATAAAACTACACATAAGATCCACTATTGTTCTTCCACATCCTTGTAACTGCCATTTTCAGTTTGGTCTACTTGACATAGTTTCTCCATCTCGCTGTGTTTATGTATACTGTTTAAAATGTATGTAGCATATTCTCGTTATCTCTTAACGTTATTTTTGACTAACGATATTCATTTATGCCAAATTGACGCTTCACAGAAGACTTTGACATACACTATAACAATGACATCAATATACACAGTCATATTTAAATCTAAATCTCATACTAAATATTCGTGTGGAATGGTGGCATCTCATTACCTGAACTTCGTGTTTTCAACCTACACAAACGAGAAAACATATCCTTTGTATTTACCGCTTACAGCTACACAGCAATGGCGCCTTACACGTTTTGCAAGTAAGCCCTCTTTGTAGGAAGGTGTTTAATTGGTTTAGGTTTATTCTAAGTGTCAACACTCAAAAATTCGGTACATTTGAGAAAAAGACAAACAAAGCTTCGCTAACGACACCAAATACTGATGCCACCTTACCACTTCCTCATCACACCACAGCACTGGCCACAGAACGTCACCCACATAGGCCATCTGGTGGTACCAACATGCGATACAACTTAGCCGCAAACGTGCGGTTGGGTACGAAATACAGCCACTGAGTGCCGGCTATCAGTAACGCATACAAGCTCCGCTTGGGACGCCACAAGACCTTGTTTCCAGGTGTTCCTTCAACTTGCACGGGGGTGATCGAAGGACAGTCCCAAACACAGACCATCTCACAAACATGGATCACAACACACTGTACGACGGATAACAGCAGTAGCATTTTCTTTTTGATCTAATTTTCATACCACCAATACAGTACGTCACATCTGTATGCTTTTCGACGAAAGGTATCATGAATGAAATGGTCTAAACCCAGCAAAATATGATTTTAAAACGCATTGCAATACAACCAGCTCCTTGGAGCAGAATCCTGCTTCGGAAGCTAGGCGAGAAATTCCTCGCGTCGTATAGGAACCGACAGTTTATTGCAGGACCGGATTTACGCATGTTCTGGCTCCTAAGCTTAACATTTAAGGGGCCCCTACCCCTCTACTAAATTTTAGATGTTATAGTTTTTCATGCTTCTGGAAGGGTATGTATAAAATGCTACATGCATGTTTATTAACTGTTATTCAAATAATTTTAATTATGTACAAATGCATTTAATTTTTACTAAGGCGGCCTCACTTGAGGCCCTAAGCTGTAGTTTGTCCAGTTTATACATAAATCCAGCCCTCGTGCAGTACCATGTTCACATGAATACATCACTTAAAACCTATCGTGAACCAGACAAATCCTGTCCACGTCCCCCGCTTTTCTTGAAGATCTATTTTAATACTACCCTCCCACCCACTTCCAGGTCTTCCACAGGGTCCCTTTCCTTGAGAATTCCCCACTACAATGTTGTAAGCACCTCTCTCCTTCAGTATATCATGGTATAAGGAAATTGCACACCACCATTACAGAACGCATCTGGTCTTTGTTTTTGGATATTCTCATTTCACCTACTTTACTGCAGGCATTTATAAGCTGGATTTGCAAACACTCCCCACTTCAAGCCAAATATTGTAGGTCCATGTTCCCTGCAGACGTAGCACATACCATCTCACTCACTATAAGTTTATTTTACATTCCAAGGTGGGCACCTTCATGGGTCCAGACTACAGTGAAAAATGTCCCAGATGAATGAGAGACATTATATGAAGTGCTAAACTCAGCACTGCCCACAATTCTTTCTTTAAAATTTGAGCATTGCTGTCATGTAACATTATCAAACTTTGGGTCTTCTTTCACAGATGCAGATAGTAAAGGAAGTATGGGTTCTGTTACGTGTAATGTAATAGGCAAGGTAAATAACACCTGACCCTCAGTCTTCTGCAATGTGATGCCACATAGTCTGGTTCATGATCATCATCACAACTTCAAGTCTGTCTGTGTGTGTGTCTTATCTTCACAATGATCCATGTCAGAACTTCAAGTCTTGCACAGACAGAATCATTTCCAGAATTTCATTTCCTTCTTAGTGAACGTATTGTTCTGTATTCTTAACACGTAACTGTGCAGCAAGATCCTTCTGTCAGTAGCACACAGTCCTTCTGTCAATCAAGACATCTACAAATGTTAATGAATTAACAAGCACATGCGATCAAATGTCAATGACCACAATAAAAACACAGAACATGAAAATAGAGCAGTCCCCACTGCTCCACCTCTCCCATACTTCCATCACTATGGTTCCTACATATTTAGTGTTAACCATGTTGCAGCTATTCCCAGGGCTGTGGAGTCAGAAGGAATTTTGGGTGGAGTTGGAGTCAGTAAAAATGTACTGACTCTGACTCCCACCTCAATATAAAATCTCAAACAGATACAAGCTACAATAACTACTAGGCTAATACTTAAATATAGGTTATAAGTCTAAAAAGTAGCCTGATGATTCATGTGGTTATGTTGAAATGTCTTGTGATACCATTTTAGTAGGTTTATCATTATTAATACATACTGAGCTTTTATGAAGGAGTTTGAAATTTAAAAATTGAGGAGTCAGAGATTTTGTGTACTGACTCCACAGCCCTGGCTATTCCTCCACTCCTCCATTGCCTTCATCTTCATCATGTGGACTGGGCCCATGCTGACATGGCAGGACTACATGTAAGACCTGAAGATGGACCTAAAACTTAGTCTGGACTCTAGGTCATAACATGAGCCAACCCCCCACCCCACACACACACCATGGAGTAGATGATGACAACATTTATAAATGTGACAGGATTCAGGAGGTAAAAAGCATAAAACTGGGTAAAGAAACTTTTATAGCTTTAACATTAAATTCATGTTACTCACTTGTGTAATAAATTCCTAAGAAGAGCCATTAAATGTGAACAAAGAACATGAAAAAATACTTCTCTACAATGCAAATCAAAAAAGCATTTCATATTTTATCAATTAGCTTGAAACGATTATGCTGAGGCTCAGGTATAACATTGTAGTATTTCTTGTAAAATGTTTGACCAATTCTTCCCTCATAATTCCTTACGACCCACGTGTGTTCCCAGTTAAGATCCACTTTCTCACAAGTCACCATTACTCTTCCAGCTTCTAGAGCAAACAAAGTTCCATTCCTTCCAAATCCAACATTTAAACCAGGATGAAATTTTAATGTACGCTGTGTTACTAAGATCTTCCCAGCTAGAGCAAAACCACCATCTTGAACTTTCCATCCTCGATGCTTGGGTCGACCGTGATTCCACCGGTTCCTGCTGCTGCTACCTATAGGGTTTCAAATACAATAGTCTGAAAAAGTGTTGTAAGATGAGCAGTCGGTTCTAACGTTTGAAGGTCATCAACTACTAACGCTACGAAAGAAGATGACACTCGCGTAAATGATAAATTAGTTCCAAACGTTCATTAAAGGCTTTACAGAAACCTATCACAAGGGTCAAAATCTATGCCAGCTAAATGACGTGGAGAAATTCTAATTCTCTACAACAGATTTTTAATACATGTACTACATCTAGGACTGAGGGGGTGTCTTTCCTTCTGGTTTTCCGTGTACAACAGATCGTGATTTACGAATCACCCCACCAGTGCACAAGTTCCACTATCTCATCGTTCTTGATCTCAACACCCCAGCAAATATAGGCGGGTACAAATAATGATAATATAAACCTAATGATCTTCCAGTTATTTACCTTCTCCTAACTCCAAATATTCTCAACATTTCTGTCTTGTTAACGCCCGAAATCTACGTTTCTCCGCAACTTAAACGAACTTCGTCAAATATTACAGCAAAGGTGTTCCATACAAGCACATGTAGAACACAGGACTTACAGAAATATGTGTAGTACAAGAACTCACCTGCCTTTTTTGAAGCCCATCGAACTAATGAAAATTCTGTTATAGGCTGAAGTTTAAACAAACGCCAATGCAACCCACACAGACTTCCACACAAACCAGCAGCCGCCATGTCTGTATTCTCAGAACACGCAACTTCATAGAATAAAATGTCTTCAGTAATGTACTTCCGTCGTGTTAAATTCCATTATGTTTCATAATTAGTGGGAAATGCGAAAAATGTGGACAGTTTAGCGCTTACAGATTCTTCTCCGGCGCACATTCCAATGCCGATTTCTTCTTTCACTATCGAATACACACCATCGCGTGCAGCTTTTTTCACGCTGCGCACATCATGGGCATTCACTGTTCCATGGTACTTAGGTCACTGCAATAACCTTGAAATACCCTGGCAGATGGCAGTACGAGTGTGTCAGACGTACAGTGTCTAGTACGGGTCAGAAGTATGGGACAGTTTACAAATGTTGTGAGAGTAGTAATATTTCCTCCATGAGGAGTTATACCAAAGACAGGCGTGTGCTGTTGCAGACATTTCTGGTAGCTTTTCCCAGACGAGCTGTAACCCATCTCAATATTTAGTACTACATTCAGACACAAGGGGGTCATTGCCGGGTCGAACGCGTCGCTTCCGTGTTGTCCTCAGACCCGAAAACGGTGTCGTTTGCATGTGCCATTTAGGCTCCTTAGCCTGCTTGCATGGCATCAGCAACTGATACATTAAATAACAAAGGAATGAGCAGGTTGCCGTGCGTAATTCCGTTTGGCAGTACCGGCCAATATATTATTACCAGTCATTTGGATCATGTTATGTTGCCGTACCTTATGCTGGTTATGCCTAACGCGCATTCCAAGTTACCTGGCGAGTTCGTGTCTGTTTAAAACGTCAACAGACTTTCCTACAGCCTAGGAGACACTGTAAATTTTCTTCAGGAAAGGCAAGAGCCTCTGTCACATCACTGAGTAAGTTATTTACTGCCTGGATCACTAATCTGCTTTATCTCAACCAAATTGTTAGTTTGGTATCTGCAGGTCAGCTACCTCAATCCGCCTCTTCTTACCGAGTTTCAAGAACACTGTAGATTTAAAGAGCAATTTTTGTATATGTGTCTGAAATTCTATTTCCCCAGCCTTCATGCAAGGTTTTATCAAGTGTATACAGAATTGCTGTACACAATCAGTGAGCAGTTTTGTCCACACTTCTAGCACTGCATGTGGGGACATTTCGAGATGCTCTCTTAGTAGCCTTTGTGAGCTTGCTGCTTTCCTGCTCTTCACATGCGCAAACTCTTTTGCTATGTCCTGTCACATGCAAGGCCAAAAACTGTTAATAAGTCCTAATGAAATGATTTCATAAGCACAGTACTCTCTGGTCACATTTAAAATACATACTTACAATTTCATTCGCGTAGGTTTTCAATTAAATGTGTGGGGAAATGGCACTTTCTTGGCTTTCACACTAGGAAAGCATCTCCACTTGCCTCATCCACCACCTTGCTCCCATCAGCCTGAATGAGGAATCATTTATTTTCCATTAGCAAGGATTTGTAGGCTGTATATTCCTCTTCATAGCTTTTGAGCCACTTTTTCTGGCGCTGTGCTGGCACTAAAAGTGCGAGGTTTATTATAAGGGTACATGCTAAGGGGAGAATGTGAAGAGTGCAAGGAGGAGGAAGGTGGGCAAGATATATACATATATATGTATGTATATGTGTGTGTGTGTGTGTATGTATATGTATATATATATATATATATATATATATATAAAAAAGAGAGAGAGAGCGAGAGAAAGAAAGCAATAAGACAGATAAGAAAATTAAGGTTAAATAAAGCTAAATGGAAGTGACATGAGAAGAAGCAAAGAAGTAATAAAAGTAAATGGGACTAATATGAGGTTTCAGAAAATTGTGGTTGTTGATTTTAACAAATGCTGTAAATCTGAGATTTGAGATTATCATGGCAGTGACGTTAACAATTGCTGTCTTCTGGGGTATCACACTGTGTAGTCTTGAGATATATGTGCTGATGCTTCAGATGAATCTGAATCCTCCTTCTCTAGAGTGAAGACCCAAGAAACATAGCATATTTCTCAAAAACATTAATACTATATATATCTTACCAGACTACATGGCATCACATACTGGATGACAGTTACTTTCCAAAGCTTCGTTTATTAAAGAAAGAAAGAAAGAAAGAAACAAACAAACAAACAAACAAACAAACAAAGAGAGAGAGAGATACAGGGTGGACTAAATGTACCACAGTGTGGGAAGACAACTGGAAAAATGGGTACATTTTGTTAGTGAAACACACTTGCAGGTACAAAAAGACTCCTATTAAATTCATCATTATAGCAGAAGTTACTGAAATACACATTCTTGAGGAAATATAATACATTTAATTTAAAAATGAAACATGATGATGTGATGCAACAGACATTTTCTCAAAAATGTCTTGAAGGAAACCCAAGATTCTGGACCACAATGGGTAAACAATTATAGTCTTTTCACTTAAACCTAAACAAATTTAATTTTATTATACATAACTCACTTTAATAGACTGACACCGTTCTTGGTGAAAATAATCGACAGTGATTCAGACATTTAGGGCTGCCAACTATTGAAACTCTGCTAAGAAGTGAAGCAAATGGCAACACTTATTCCACAGAAACATTTCAATTAATATACATTACACAGAAGTGCAAGAAGCTGAGTTACAGTAGAAACTGCATACCTAAAGCAGGCACCTATAAAGGTATTTTTTTGTAACCAAACATCTTAACAGATTTAGTATAAGAGATAAAAGTGACAGAGGCCCAACATGCTGTATGAGCAGTTACTTTTGGAACATATGTGCAAAAATACATTCAAAATATACTGCCAATTCCAAAAATGGCACAACTTAGAATGATCGCAATGCCATCTATGTCTGGTTCCAAACCTTTCCTGATGCACAGACTAGTATGGTGCCCTGTCTGCCTCATACTGCACAGCACACATTATGGTCTACAAACCCAATTAATGCATCTATACCTCATTTATTTTTGCTTGAAACATAAAAATTAGAATCTTTATGTGGCATCAAATTGAAGAGATATCATTAATTACACACAAGTAGAGGTAAAGCTATTCCATAACAGGCCTGGGCAAGCCCTTTGGGTTCCAGGAGGTTGAGGCTCCCAGATTTTTAGACAGTCTGCACATGAAGGTGCTAAGGTTGTCAGCCCTATGCACCTGCCACTTTACCCCCCAAGAAATATTCCAGGTACTTATGTCTGTTAGAGGCTGAGTCGACCCCAGGGCCATAGTGCAACCGAAAGGATTATGTCAATGAAAAATTCCAGTGACACCATTGGGAATTGAACCTGCGACCTTCCGGTTTGTAGTGCAGTGTCTCAACCAAATGTGCTACCGCGTGCCACACAGGCAAGTAATATGCATAATTAAAAATGAAGAATGAGGACTTACGAAATAATTTATATTTTCAGAATTTGCCCACATTATCAGGATGGTATGCAACAGAAATAAAATCAATTTCGTTTGCCTGTCTAGTGAGAGCTGTGTGCAAGTTAAAATATTAGTGTTTAAGGCTACATTCTTGGATACTTAATGAGTGGGTTTATTTCTATCTTTCATGGTACAGGACACGAAGAAATTGTACTTGGTTGGTACAGTAGATACAGCTGTTGCCAAGCTGCTGGTCCCTCTGAGTAGCTGTACCTAAGGGCACAATGAGTAGAAATTTTTTCATATCCTGTGCACCTGAAGACTGGAATGTAACCCATTTACAAAAGGCTATGGTTGCTATATAACAACTTAGAACAATGTATAAAATACAAGAGATTGGCCTTAAACACTCTGTTACACTATTAAAGAAATTTAAACTTACAAGGTATTCACAGTCAAAACAGAGCATTTAGTTGCTAAAACAGAACAGAGAGTAAGAAGAGTAACTAGATGTAATGCGGTATTTTTTCCAACTGTGATAAAACGTATATAATGCTAAAACTATGATTTTCAGACTAGAGTTTCTGCATGGACAACCAGCTGAAAAATCAACATGGCCTAAGAAAATTATTTTATGCTTTGTTTCTGTTGCCAGTAGGAGTCACTCTTGGTTCACAGACATATCACCTGCAATTTCTTCAAACACAGACAGTCCATAAAACCTGGATGTGTTTTTCATAAATACTGACCTTTTGAGTCTAAAAGTTTCTGATTTGTCTGTATCATTAAAGGGATAAATAAACTGGATATCTTACACTTTCTTGTTTTGATTAAATAAACCATGTGAATGTTTCAAACAAACACTTGTTATTTTTCGTCATCAGGTAAAAGTATGAAACCTGCTCTGTTTGATTTGACGGTTGGTGCTGATTGCTATCTAAAGGATAAAGATCAGCTCCATCTAATGTTTCAGAGGAAGCTGGTGCCTCCATCCTCGTTTAGACAGAAGGAATATGTTCCTCTTGATATGTTGGTATGCATTTATCACACTACATGGCCTTATATCCCAGAAGACCATGTAGTATTATGTTGTATATACATATGTGTCATATAAATGCATATTTAGTGGCATGCTGGTGAGTTTGGCAACCCTAGAGCGTGCAACAAATTCGGCAGGATCTGAAACAGATTATTTTGTTATGAATGAAGTTTGGTAATGTTCAAATTGCTTATGTCACATGCTTTGGTCATTTGAAAACTGGAATATAGGTACATACAGTTTAACAAATGAAACAGAACAGCAGAATTTCAACAATCGTAATCTGACACCAATGTCCTGTAACATTTTGTCCATTAATTGTATGCTCAACGGGGTATAATAGCACATAATAATGATTAGGGAGATGAATCACTTTTGTTTTCTGAATTGGTTCGATTTTAGATTAACGTTTTATGGATAAAATTTGTTATGTCATTGTGCAAACAGACATATTCTTTCACAGACACTCCCATGTTATACACATTTGTAAAATTTATTCATAATTTGCCCCATGAACCAGATAGTTAACAAAACTAAAAACAAATGCCACCAATGTTACACATAGAATGGATGGTGCTTGTTTCAGGTAATGTTAGGTATGTATTAAGACAGCAGATTGTGCACCATTTATCTTTCAGTGGCCACAATTTCCTCTTTTAAAACAGGAAACTTACCTGTCTTTCTTTTCTGAGACATTTGAATGTTATGCACATACAGTGCTTTTCTTCTGAGAGCATTAGAGCCCAAATCTGTACTGAAACCACTGTCTTATTCAACATTTTGTAGAACACTAATGGAAACAGCAGAAGCTCCATTGATGGTAGGGATGGTGACACTCAAGGCATCCCCCTCTTTGCCTACCGCAATTCCCCTCCTGCCTCAAGTTCCCCTCTGGCCTATGTCAACTGGCCCAAAGCACTTGTTGGTAGCAGAGATTATTGCATAATCAGCACCATCAGGGTTTGTGTTAGCAGGCTGGTTACATGACTGGAGAGAGCATGGGCAAGTATTTTGGAGAGGGTTGTGTATGAGCTAGAGGAAATGTGGTGGGGGCCTATCCATGGGACTTCTTTGTATGGCATCAGTAAAGTGGTATTTTTCATCTCTGTGGTCATGCATATTTTCATAAACAATATTGTGGATTTGTTGAAAGTGTACTTCTTCTGCAAGCCTTATGGTTGTTAGTAATTATGGTAGTGAAGGACATATTGCACATACAATGTAGACTCACCAACACTGTCTCAACATATAAGCGAATGTTCCTGAAACGCTACCGCCCGCAATTTTAAAATTTCCATAGTGATGATATGGGTATTTGACTCTGATATCTTTTCAGGTTTCTCCAACTCAATTCTTGATTATGACAAAACTGATTTGTCTCCCATGCTAGTACTAACCATTTTGCACAGAATATTCTAAAAAATCAGTATTTTTCTCACAATTTATCATATTATGATTTTTTGTTTTACATAAGTATATAGTTTCTTCACATCTAATCTAATTACATCAGAGATCATTATTATTACATATCGAAAACAAGTATAAATTTATAGGGTATGGTCTTGAACAGTCTTATACAACAGAAATGGAAGTAACAAACAAATAGAGTTTCTCTTTTAATCTCAAAATGTAAAGGCCATATTACACAATAGTTACTGCCCTATTTGTCTGTACTACACAGTAGGAAAATAGGAATTGTTACACACTCTCTCTGTAGTGAACACATTGTGTTTGCTTCTTCCTAGTACATTTGTGTTCTGTTCAGCTATTCAGCTAATGTCACAGGTCCTACATTAGAAAGAATGCAGCTGGAACATGATACAACAAATCAGTGGTTTTAAAATGTCTTCATCAGAAGAGATTTTCCAGTTCTGAGAGCCCTAAGTATCAACATTACAGTGTTCTTGGAAGTGATACCACACAATCTAGCAGACAGGTATCAATGTATCTGATGACCTGCTCCCTCTACCATCAGGGTAATTTTTTAACCCTGTTCCTCCAAAATGTTGGTATCCATCTATAAAAGTACATGGCATCACATGAAAGGAGATCAAAGAATATATTTCTTCTATAACAGAGGCAGTAATTTACTCAGAACATCAGACGTTCCTTCCAACACCTCACAAATGTTCCTTCCAGCACCTCACATTGCCTTGGCAGTTCATTATGACAACTGTTTGTCTTCATTCTCTTACCCGATTACATGGATAATTGAAAATATAGTTGGTGATGAAAATATAATGAATGCCATAATAAGAGCATGCTTTTAGAAAATTAATGGCTGTGTAATCCATCTCTATGCAACTAAGAAATCCAAAAACTGTAACATGTTATTTTCATTATGTCTTCTTATACACAAGAGCCAGTTTGATGTTTGTTTGTTTGTTTGTTTGTTTGTTTACACTCATTGTCTGACAGACAACATTAATCATCAGATGGTCTCAATGTATTATTCAATATCACATGTACATACTGTCATATGTGGTACATAAAAGCAGTGTGCTGCCAATGACAGAGAAAACAGACCTTGCAGAAAACAATGAAGTAAGACTTCTTGTTGAATTTCGATAGGAATTACATTAGAATGTTACTATTATAGAGTTGTGTATTATTTTTAGCTTACGAAGTCTTTGTAATGACACATTGTACTGTGAATTTTGTTTATTCTAGTATGTACATTTTACTTTAAACAATGCCTGAACTGTAAATGGCAGGATTTACAGTTTGGATTGAATCTGAATAAACATAGGAGGGAACAAAGGATTGCTTAACACAAAAACTTGCATGAACATATTGCCAGAAACTGGCAAGAGGATTACGTTACAGCCTCCTGACATTATCGTAGTTCCTGTATGTCAGACTTTCAGTTCATCACCTTTGGTTTAGACTATAGTAATCACAGTTACTTCCAACAGCCATGTCCTGAGATTAGTGCCTCCTGTGTGTGAAGGGATATGAGGACTGTCACGCCAGCTCTGTGTATGCCCCGCTTGACGGTCGGTAGTGCACCACAGAGCTAGCATGCTGTTGCGTTGGCATGGGAGATACAGGCTGATAGTTTCTCATAACGGGGGCAACACATGTGATTTGTGGGGGTGAAGCCACCACAAACTGTCCTCTTACATGCTGCTGATACTGCAGATGGTGTTGGAAGTACTGCTGCTGCAACTGCTGATGCTGCAGGTTCTGTTGTTGTAGGATCAGCTCGCCATTCACATGTGGGTGGTAGTATGGTGCTGCTACTGGAGCCTGCTGCGGCTTAGATGGAAGCTTGCGATGTGCTGGTGTGGACGGTGCTGAACGGTTTAGGCTGCTGTTGGTGCTTGCCGTCTCCCAGTCACGTAGGAGTGCACACAGTCGAGCACGTTCAACTGCTATCTCTTCCTCATTGGCCGAGTCATAATCCGGACCCTAAAAAAAGTTACATCTTGATATGTGGATAGTACATACCATAAAATGTGCTCTTTCAAAAAACCATAACCATGATGAAAATAGCTGTTTTTGTCCCCACCTTCCTACATTCTTTGTCTAATGTGTAATTTCAGGTTTCAGCATTTAGCCACATTGCATGCTTACTCTTATGTTGAAAGCAGACACCACCCAGCAAACAATAACAAGTTGCAGCAAAGCACTCAAACAAAACCAAACATAGCGTCAACTTCAGTGAAACTGAGGTGCCAGAAAACTTCATCTTTCTACATCTTTCACCCTGAAGACAGTGACAACAATGTATGCCGAAATGTTGGAACAGCTTTTACATATAACATGACTAATCCCTGAGACTGAAAGTTACACATAATGGAAGTGGAGTCAGTTTTTAAAAGTCATGTGTTTTTAACAAAAATTAAATGATAAAAAATACCAAATACGCCACATACAAAGACACCATCCTCACAAATCTTTAGATTTACCAAGCCTTATTAGAATTTAATGTGATATCTTCGAATTTTATGGGACCAAAAGTGTTTGTAATATATGTAACTTCTTTTTCTTCTTCCTCCTCCCCTCCTCCTCCTCCTCCTCCTGCTTCTCCTCCTCAAGCATTACAGTCTGTCATGGACGTCGGCTGCCAATACAGTCCTCCTCCATTCCTTCCAGTCTTTGGCCACTGTATGCCAATTTCTTATTCCCATTACTTCCAAAACCTCTTCAACTTCATCAGTCCATCTTTTAGGTGGTCCTCCTCTGTTCCTTGGTGTGTAACGTCTATTAGTATAATTTTTAGAGAAATGAATCTAATAACATGGTGCTCTAGCAAAATAACTGATGAGGCCATGAACTTGACAAATTAAGTACCAGTTATAGCACAAACACATCTACAAACTATTATGTCAAAAGTGTAAATCCTGCATGTGTGTGATGTGAGATCAGACATGCAGTCAGACATGTGATCCCCTAACAGTTCGTCATGGAAAAGAATCTTGCAGATAACTAAATAGAAGTTTAGAAAGTGAATGTTAGGAAGTAGAGAAGAGAAGAGTTACAGCACTTTCAATAAAATGCCAAGCACTGCTCTTCTGTTGTTATGTACCTTCAGTACATACATTTGTGACTGTTTACAGATAGGACCAAAATATGACAGACAATGATTGCTGTTTTGTGTGTATTTTATTTAGATGATAGTAACAGAGGACAACAGCAACACATGACCCTGAAAGGTATGCTACTGAAATGACTTAATATCTGACTATTTACATACACCACAAAATTTGTATATTTTGTATTAAAGTAGATCACAGACAACTGTATTGGGGTTGTGTATTTTGATAAAAATTTTATATATGTAAACAATGTTGCACATGCATCAAATCTTTTTCCTCAATAGATTTCTTGCTTAGGAATTTGCTGTTAAAATTTCAAAGCCCTTGAAGTCAGCGAGGTGCAGTCCTCTGAACACGTAACATGCGTCATGCCACTAATGTGCACTTTTAAATGGTATTGATATGTGGACAGCGAGAGATTTAGAACCAAATATTTTAGGACAAAGAATGTAAAAGTCTCTATACCACTGTAATAACCACAATATCTAACTGTGTACATACATACATACATACATACATGCATACATACATACATACATACATACACACACACACACACATACATACATACATACATACGTACATACATACATACATACACACATACATACATACATACATACATACATACATACATACATACATACGTACATACGTACATTTTCTATTTTTTCATCCAGCATCCTGAAGAAATCCATCTGACTAGAGGAAATTTCTCTGAAAAGAGGAAACAAATTACCGGTAGACTTAACATCTGTAACTGAGGAATCCAGGCGAAGCAGAAGATATGTTTGTGAGCCCATTACCTACTGACAATTCTGGCAAACAGTGTGGCAATTCCAGACAAAGCTAACTGCCAAGATTATATGACATTGGTGATGGACATATTAGTGAATGTGGACCTATAGTGGAGCGATATTTAAAGGGAAAAAACACAAGTTGGCCTGCTCAGAGAAAAATCTGCTCCAGTGCCACTTTTTCCATTTCAGATCCCACACAGAGTGACCTGGGATTGAACCAGGGCCTCTGTGGTGAGAGTCCGTTAAGCTTGCCGCATGTATGGGTTCTGTTTTCACTTGAGCCCCCTGTATCAGACCGATTGTTCAGCAAATGGAGCGCCAAGCACAATGCACACATTTCCGGTTTTCTCTTTCCTTTCTGAGATGCTTACGTCTGGGCCAACAGAGGACCAGGCGCTGACGTCACCATGTGCCGAACGTTGTTGCCGGTATCAGCATCTTCTGCGTCGCCAGCATTACCCAAACCAGGGTCCGCCTCATCAGCTTCCTCGTCACTGTCAGGGTCCACACCTGGAAAGCAAAGGGACTTCTAGATTTGCAGGGCTATACTTGCCACAGTGAGCTTAAATATTTGTAAAGGATCACTTCGCAGTGTGAAGGGTAAACAAAGAAGTAAGGCTCAAGAGGTTATTGACCGATACCGCAACTGGTTTCTTAATCGGGGCTTAAAAATTACTGTGTGTGTTTAAATTACGGAACACAGACAGACAGATAGACATAATCAGCTGAATAATAGGGTCAGTGCCTACAAATACGACAAAACAAATGTCTAGAACTGACGGACTTTACATTTGGACACGTTCCTGAGCCAGTTCTATCCACCTGCAAATCTCACAATATCTTTCTCTGACATCCAGAATAATGTTACTCTCGCAAGCACGTCTCGTTTTTTTTTTTTGGAGTCGCAAGAGAATGAAACGCGACAGAAAATGGCGGCAGAACGCTTTGTTATTACCCCCGATGCTAAACTCGTAATTACCTTCCTGACTATTTTAACACAACAAGATTTATCTGTAGCTTAGTAACAGATTTACAATGGATCCGCATCGAGATATCGTAACAGGGGAGATTTACAATCGACATCTCTTAAAAACCTCGATATCTTGACCTTTACAATCGATCATGCATGATACTTAAATTTTTTTACGTTGGACATCTTGTATACCAATAAATAGGCCTATCGATATCAATAAATAGTTGGGTTGATGGTCACTAAATACTACTTTGTAACGTTATATAAACAACAGGATGTCCAACATAAAATCTGTAATAGCTAGTCAAGCTAAAACATCTATCGACATAAGCAATACCAATAAGTAGTTTTGTTTTTACCAGTTAAGTAATATGATGCTCAACTGTTTCTTTTGTTTAAGCTGTATGTGAGAGAGAACACACTCTCAGTTATAAAAACCAATAAAGGCAAGACGTTAAAATTTTCGTATATCTACACGTAAAGTATCAGTTATGTTGGCTCATTTTAACCAACATCGGAGTGTCTCGACACATATTATTGGATGTCTCAAAAGTAAAACTTGAGGAAACTGCGTCCAGCGGGAGCCGAGTTGCTCCATGCGGATAGGCAGAAGAACAGCTTGTAGTCGTTTCTCACAGTCTTTGCGAATGTGCCGTAAGAGTCCAAAAAACACCGCCTGTTGTAGGATTACTGGCACAAGGGTCAGTTGTACAAGATTTGGGAAGGTCGTGGCGTGATCCAGGCATTTGCATGAAAGAACTGAGTACTACCACGTTAAGACTTCATTCAGTCAGCATAGTCAGTGTCCCGGGCAGGACGCGACCTGGGCATTTTCCGACGGGTTACCGCTACACCAAACTGCTGGGTGCAGTTAGGATTTTATCCGTGAGAATGGAGTAAATTCATCCGTATGCATGCTTAGTGTTCAGTGTAAAATTAAACAGAACACGGCAGGCAATGTACGTGTCACGTCACATTGAGGCGCGTTCGCGTAACCATTTTTGCCGTGGAAAAGCAATAAGTATTACATATTCTGAGTGTGTGTCTGTAGCCTTAGTTATCCAGCATACAGAGCGCATGTGCCGTATTATATTGTCATCTGTGGACACTCTGGCTGTACCATATTTTTCCACATTATCTCATAAACGGCACGATTTTCGAAAAAAAAACTTACTGAATCTAAAATGTGTTTTGATTTTCTCTGCAAATTTGTCTGAAACATTTCTAACTCTCAGAAGAATTCAGCGACATATTGTCACAAATATACATACGTCTTCATGTAAAGTACCCGTTATTCTTGTCAGATTTTAATGAAACTTGAATTATCTTGACAGATTTTAGAAAAAAAAACCAAATACCAAATTTAACGAAAATCCGCCAATGGCAGCAGAGTTGTTCCATGCGGACGTGCAGACGGACACGACGAAGCTATAAGTAACTTTTCGAAATTTTGCGAAAGCGCCTAGAAACGTTTCAGACAAATTCTGTACAGTTTAATAAACCGCAACGAGCTCATCTCCGTAACAAAGTCGTTCCTTCTGACGGTTTGCGGTTCACACCGTTGCGTGTTACGTGGACACAAAGACACGTTGCACGGCGTGCGGGTGTGCAGCACGACAAAGCAGGCGGAAGATGAGTTAATGTATGAATGGGTCCGTATTTCTTGGTGTGTCATCAGGGGTACACAGAACTGCTGTTTCTGTACCGGGACCGCTTTACTAAACATAAATTGGTCTCGGGTGCTAATCCGCGTCTTTTTGGCGCGCCTGGAATGAATAATGGTCAATCAGTTTTGGCAAGTATGTCTGTCCATACAAGTCTGTCTCGTATGTCTACACCTATGAAATCAAGAACAGATTCTTAATCCCAGTACCAGATGAGGCCAGCCGACAGTTCCACCTTACAGCTGTACAACCCGCCGGGAAACAACCCACATACCGCTGGATAGGAGACTGAGAGGGACCTACTCCGGAGGGACGTTTCGGAGAAGCTGCAGCTGGCAGCCTAGTCACTGTGCTAAGTACGCTAACCTGGTTCCACCAGTGGTGGCATACCTTTCGTACTAAATTTCGTTGAAATCAGTCCTGACATTCTCGATAGTTGGAGTACACGCTTCACAAGTTGATCGATACAGCAGCGTCTGGTAAATCTAAACTGTCCCTGTTCGCGCTGTGAAGGCAAGACACAAGTAAGCGGTTAATTTCACTCTCCGGCCGCCTTACCCCCGGGAAAGACCCCCCAGTACCCCCTCTACAGGAGGCTGAGCAGGCTGCGGCGCCGGTTTGAACGTTCTGGGAAACAGAAAAACTTTCTGCCTCCACCAGCAGTCGAACCGCAGACCGTCCAGTTGTGGTGTAGTCACTATACCGGCTGAGCTGTCGCAGCTCTCAGAACAGTAAGGTAGGTGGGAATTAATGTGACGATAATGACGATAATCATCATTATCCAGTGTCGCTCTGCGACGGCGCAGAGACGAACGCTTGCAGTGTTGCAGCTTGTCACAGCACACAACGTGTGCCCCGAGCTATCGCCAAACCGCAGACGAAGGACGCTATACCCGCACCGGAAATAGCACTCCTACCGGCGCTACGCTGTTTTCCGGCCACCGACTGAAGCAACGTAATTAATATCGAGTGTTTTATGAGTCCTCTGCACCAAGTGCGGAAAGCGAATACATAATGGAGAGTTGTCACCTGTTCGTCTACTCACCTGCATGCAATGTCCTGCAAAAGAACCTGAAGAATGCTGATTCAGTGTGGTACTTTGTTTTAACGTCTTGTGTTGTGGTACCTTCACAGTGTACTAACTAACTAACTAACTAACTAACTAACTAACTAACTAACTAACTAACTAACTGACTGACTGACTGACTGACTGACTGACTGACTGACTAATAACTAACTAACTAACTAACTAACTAACTAACTAACCAACCAACCGACCGACCGACCGACCGACCGACTGACACAAACAAGCTAACAAACTAACTGCCTGACTAAAAACAAACTGACTGACTGACTGACTGACTGACTGACTGACTGAAACAAACAAGCAAACAAACTGCCTGACTAAAAACAAGTTAACGAACGAACTGACTGACACAAACAAGCTAACGAACTAACTGCCTGGCTAAAAACAAGCTAAAAAACTAAGTAAGTAACTAAGTAACTAACCAAGTAACTTACTAACTAACTAACTAACTAACTAACTAACTCAGTAAGTAATTAACTACCTAACTCCATGCAGGACAGACCTTAAGAAGCTAAGAGTTCCCAATTTAGACAAGAAATCTCAGCAGTTTCACTGTGCATTTGTTACGCGTTATGGCTGATTGCACCCCACTTCGGGATAATTTCCTCTCCGCGCTCACAAATTTGTGAACCAGTTTACCCTGACTGGAAGTAACAATGTTGCGAGGGGTCGAGAAGAATTGTTTGTACTCAAAATTCCTTTACTGAAGGCAGTAACGTTTCGTTAATAAATTACAATTCTGTACAGAATTTGAGTTTGCTCTGTATCGGTTCAATATTGCCTCTATAATTCACATTCATGTCAAACGCAGCGGGTTCCCTTCATAATGTGACCATCTCACGATAGACTGTTGCACTACGCAAACCTGGAAGCAGAGCTGATTGTGGAAACCTGGCATTAGTTCAGGCTGTCAAGAAATCCGTCTTATGTGGCAGCTGAAGGTTCACTAACATGAAAAGAGTTTTCTTATAAACTATGACACTCGGTAAATTGGTATTTACCGACGTTTCGGACTCGAACAGTGTTGTCAACAGCCCGCCGCTGATACAACCTCACAATAACGTCAGCTATTTGCTGCCAATTCCTACTTTGCAAACTATGACGCCAAAAACCCGTACGTATAAGTGTTCCGTGCAGCAGTGGCTGTCTTGAGAAGCTGGTAGTTGCATAGCCGGTCAAGAACGCTTCGAAACGTCGGTATGCCATTACCTATTGACGCAGTGTCATATTCCAAAAGAAGGGGAATCCCCAGTATCAAAACGTACTTCACACGAATTACACTGCCTTCACTTCGTGGTGCAGCTCTTGGGTCCGATTACGCGGGACGTCTGGGAGTTAAAAGCCAGTGGGTTGTGGTCCCTGTGGTGGGGATCGGAGTGGGGAGGGGTGGTCTCTCTTGGTATCGACCTCCCGGGGAAGAATTCCCGTAGGCTGTGTCCCAGTTCGCATTCTGTCACGTTAGTACTACATCAAGTATTAAAGTCCGCTGTATGGAAAGTAAAGTCCGAAACGTACACGGCTGTAATCTTACTGTCTTGGCGAAGGGGTGGAGCCTGGTGCGTCTCATTGACGGAAGAACACAGACCCACATCGGAGCTACATAATTTGAAGCGTCCGTTGCCACTAAAGACACCCGCCGCGTTAATTCGCAGTTAACTCCCTCATGGCAGAGCCAGGGGATGTCCTCGAAATGCTCGACAGCGACCTGTAAGTAAGAAGCCAACCACACGAGAAAATGTTACCGTAGACTAACGGTGCTAAGAAGAATATGCAACTGGACTTAACAGAGGGGAAGCAGCAGGCGGAGAAAAGCATAAGGAGGATGTCCGTAGGGTATACTGCTCAGCCATAAGAAGTATGTTCATAATGTATACTGTTCGGTGCATAATAAGTATGTTCAGAATGTATACTGTTCGGTGCATAATAAGTATGTTCAGAATGTATACTGTTCGGCGCATAATAAGTATGTTCAGAATGTATACTGTTCGGCGCATAAGTGTGTTCACAATATATACTGTTCAGCGCGTAATAAGTACGTTCAGAAAGTAGGTTATACTGTTCTGCCCATAATAATTATGTTCATAACGTATAGTGCTCAGCGAATAAGTATGTTCATAATGCATACTCTTCAGCGCATAATAAGTATGTTCATAACGTATACTGTTCAGCGCATACGCGTGTTCACAATGTATAATCTTCGGCGCATAATAAGTATGTTCATAACGTATAATGTTCAGCGCAAAAGTGTGTTCACAATGTATACTGTTCGGCGCATAATAATTATGTTCATAACGTATACTGATCAGCGCATAAGTGTGTTCACAGTATATACTGTTCACCGCATAATAAGCATGTTTACTGCGTAGCTACACCAGTCGCAGTACAATGACTACAACCAACATGAATACGGTTCGTCGCATAATATGAATGTTCATAACACACAGCTCATCAAATACTATTAGGGTTGAACATTCAGGCCTTGTAGGACGTTAGGCTGTCATTGGGTAGTTAGATCCAACGTTTCGAAGGATCCTAGTTGCTGCACCTTCGGGGTCAAGTAGTTCAAGACGACTAGTTTAAGCGACTTGGCGTGGCTGGAAATGCAATATTCAGACGAAATTTAAAGAAAGACAGTGGGGTGCCTAAGAAACAGCATTTAATCAAAGTCACATCAGTACACAAAACACAGGACGGACGACGACCACACACGTCCTCGCTATAAGGTGCTGCGTGTAATTAACACACGCGACGAATACACGCGCACATCTTCCATTCGACTGACTACAGGGTCACAGACCCTAATCGGGGCGCGCAGCGGGTATCAACCATATTTTTGTGTGACGTCACACTCTGTAGTTAAGTTTTATGACGAGCCAACGACGGCTTGTCATGGTGTGATGGATGGTGAGGGAGCAGACACTGCGCACGGCGATTGGCTTTCTGTTCACTGACTGCATAGACAAGGGAGATGTACTGCGAACTGCAGTCTTACGGATAGTAACAGGGTCACACGAACGTTTCGGGATAACACAGCTAATCCACATAAAACGACCACAAAAATTATAAAGCCACGTGCAAAATTCCGTTCATATAGCTTCCACCTCAGAAATTCGCAAATCACTATTTTATAAGACATGTTATCAAAATCATCAAGACAGGTGTAGCCTTCAAACGTACAAGGTAAAAGGTAAAGCAGTCCAATTACAGGCCTGGACAGGCCCTGAGGGTTCCAGGAGGTTGAGGTTCCCAGATTTCTAGACAGTCGGCACATGAAGGTGGTAAGGTTGTCAGCCCTACGCACCGGCCGCGTTTACCTCCCCAGGAAATATTCCTGGTACTCATTTCCGTTAGAGGCTGAGTCAATCCCAGGGCCATAGTGCGGCCGGAAGGATTATACCAACGAAAAATTCCAATGGCACCATCGGGAATCGAACGCGCGACATCCGGGTCAAAGGCACAAGGGTCATGCCAAATTTCAAGAATATCTGTATACACGACAATCGTTAGTACAACGCAAATGAGGCTACTTTTTTTAGAAATGAAAGAAAATCTGCTACCGTTGAGGATCGAATCCTGACCTGCCAGACAGTATTACAGAGCGGAGCGTTCAACAAACAACATATAAATTATTACTTGCTCTCTCATCCATAGGACGGGCTGTAATCAGAGTTTTGTGTTATTTTCTAACATGAGATTTTGCTACTCAGCACTGTGGCTCCCTATGCGACATATGTAGCTGAAATTCGTCGTGCAATAAACACCAGTCACATCTGTAATACAGGCTAAATTCTACTGCACAACTCTGGTTATATAAATTGTCTTACAGCGTCACGTGACACCTTGACACACAATCCAGTTTTAATTATTCTCCATTATGTGCTATAAGTAAAACTTCATAGTGAATTTAGTCTCATACCCCGGACTAAGGCACGTTTATCCTTTTTCCGCCTGTGGCGCAACAGCCCCGCTTGGGTCTGGGCCGCCTCATTGTTGAAGTTTCTATCTTAACCAAAAACCTGTAATATTCTGCACTATCGATATCACAACGTATGTACGTCTATTGTGACCTATTTTATTGCTGTTTTATAGAAACTTTGGTATCAGCTCCCTGAATATGGCGTGATATAATGCCGAAACATGTATCAGCTATGTAAAGGACAGTACGAGCAAATATAGAATACTGCAGTTATTGGTGTTATGTAAGTTTCTAACTAATTTTATCTGCCATTATTTACATGACACTGATGAGGGGGAAGTTTCATTGCAAGCTGAGAGGCTGGCGCTGTACAACAGCTGTGTTCAGCACAAACTGGTGCTTCTCTTTGCCGATTAGAAGCACAATTTGGCGATAAAGCGGTAAACTTTCCGCCATTACTGTACTTTGTCTGTGAAGTCTAAGGAAGATACTGTAGCATTGATTATCTTGGTCGTTTACGTCAAACTTATACGTATCATCCATCCAAAAACGTCATCCTTGGTTAGTAAAAAGTCTGAGTTCAAAAAATGGAAATTAACTATATCAGATACCACAATATAAACCAG
This sequence comes from Coptotermes formosanus, assembly GCA_013340265.1. Taxonomy (NCBI): domain Eukaryota; kingdom Metazoa; phylum Arthropoda; class Insecta; order Blattodea; family Rhinotermitidae; genus Coptotermes; species Coptotermes formosanus. Next base: position 26,313 of record BLKM01000682.1, on the reverse strand, counting down.
CGTGTCTCAAATGGGCCGCGGTGGCGCAGTTGGTTGAGGCACTGCGCTACAAACCGGAAGGTCGCGGGTTCGATTCCCGATGGTGTCAGTGGAATTTTCCATTAGACATAATCCTTCCGGTCGCCCTATGGTCCTAGGGTCGCCTCAGCCTCTAACTGAAATGAGTACCAGGAATATTTCCTGGGGGGTAAAGACGGCCGGTGCGTACGGCTGACAACCTTACCACCTCCATGTGTCGATTGTCTAGAAATCTGGGAGCCTCAACCTCCTGGAACCCTGAGGGCCTGTCCAGGCCTGTAATGGGATTGCTTTACATTTTTTTTTTACAATATAAACCAGCGTGTCTCAACAGCTGCAGTCCTACTGTGTATGTACTGCCTGCTATAACACTAGGGAAATTAACTTTTTATTTTAGTTCCATTCCAACTATTAGGAAACTTTGCTTTTTCTTTCGCAGGGCTTTTAAATAAACAGCGATTATGTCCCTAACAGCATTAATGAATTGGTATTTATTTTCTTCTCATAGCGCGACAGCCTTTAGATGCCAGGGCCTTCTCATTATTGAGGCTTCACGATAACACTCAGACACACACCACACTCGGTAGGACTCCTCTGGACTAGTGATCAGCCCGTCGCAGAGACCTCTATCTGACAACACACAACACTCACAAGAGACAGACATCCATGTCCCCGGAGGGATTCGAACCCATAATCCCAGCAAGCGAACGGCCATAGACTCACGTCTGAGGCCGTGCGGCTACTGGGATCGATTGGCATTGATGACAGACACAAACTGTGCTCTCTGTGAGATAATTAATAAATTCTTGCCCTGCATAATACGGATTAAGATGAGTCTGTTGAATTTACTAAGCCGCCGTTACATGAGGCACGAGTGGACAAGCTAAACAAGACACGGCACAGCACTTTTAAAGACTAACAGTAACCTGCATTATATTTAAACATTCAGTCCGTACCGCGCAGTAAACACACACCGTCTCGGTTATAAAAACCAGCCAGTTAATGCTGTATAGGGAAATAATCGCTGTTTGTTCTGAGATCCACACAAAACACATAAACACACTGTGTGGGCAGAACGTGGCATTTAAAGAGCCAGTCCGTACCGCGCAGTAAACACACACCGTCTCGGTTACAAAAACCAGTCAGTTAATGCTGTATAGGGAAATAATCGCTGTTTGTTCTGAGATTCACACAAAACACATAAATACACTGTGTGGGCAGAACGTAGGATTTGTGAATGTTCATCCTAGCAGTACATACAATTACCACTGTAATGCAGAGGGCTAACTGTTGTACAACAGTGCTTAGTAAGTGCACAGTACAAATAAGACGTATATCCACGCCACAAAAAATAAACCATCAGCGCCGTGTCCAGTGCAGTAAGCATTCTGACGCCTTACACTGGGCAGAGCGCTGTAGTTTTGTAGTGGAAATAGCATGGGTTCGAGCCCAGACTCGCCCCTCATCTCACAGACGAGGCGTCGTAAAAAAAGTAAACTTCCAAAATAAAAATGTTCATTTTTGGGAGAACGTCATGGAAGTATCTGCTGCAATACGTCCACCTTAAACAAGAAGCAAGGTTCCAAAAATCCACATAACAGTTCCCGCGTGTTTCTGTCTTTTAATTACCTCTATAGACGCAAGACTTAACGAAATCCGTAGGGGTTAAACAGAACCTGAATTACACACAAACCTCGTGACTCATTTCTCTCTACGTCTACGCTTCGAAATATGTTCTCCTTCCGATTAATATTTAGAGATTAAATCTCAAGACGGACGCAAAAAGCCCTGGGCTCTTGGATGTGTGCGTAGCTCTTAGACATGTCCGTGACTGTTAGACTTGTCCGTGGACCTCAGATGTATCCGTGGCTCCTAGAAGTGTCCATCGCTCTTAGATGTGTCCGTGGCTCTTAGACATGTCCGTGGCTCCTGCACGTGTCCATCGTTCTTACATGTGCCCGTGGCCCTTAGACATGTCCGTGGCTCTTCGATGTGTCCGTGGCTCCTGCACGTGTCCATCGCTCTTACATGTGCCCGTGGCGCTTAGATTTGTCCGTAGCATTAGACGTGTCCGTGACTCTTAGACGTGTCCGTGGCTCCTGCACGTGTCCATCACTCCTACATGTGCCCGTGGCGCTTAGATTTGTCCGTAGCATTAGACGTGTCTGTGGCTCCTAGATGCGTCCATCGCTCCTAGATGTGCCCGTGGTTCTTAGATCTGTCCGTGACCCTTAGACGTAGCCGTGGCTCTTAGACGTGTCCGTGGCTCTTAGACGTGTTCGTGGCTCTTAGATGTGCCCGTGGCTCTTCGATGTGTCCGTGTCTTTTGTACGAATTTACCTAAATTAAAACGGGCCAACAAAATTTAGTTCAAATACCTGTATTAATATTATCTGATAAAAAATCTTTTAATTTTTTGGAGTTGTTAAGAGAGAACAGATGGACAGACAAGCACTGTTAAGATAACAGAAGCATTTTTCAGTGTCTGGCTGCCAAAGCAACGAAGACGTACCAATCCTACGGCAGCCCAGAACCAATCACCTCAAAAGCAGCTGTCAAATGGCTATACTGATCTAAGGCCTTCCGTGGTCTCTCTTATTCCCTTTTGGAAAATTCTGGAATTCTGTTTCAAACCACATGGCGATGGCTTCGTTCCATATCCATCTCAATTTATAACACACAGCCGTCCTCTTTAGACTGTGTACACATATACGAAGAAAATTCAAAAGGTGCGAGAAATTTTCTTTTGTTTATTTTATCAGTTTGCCAGCCTGCATAACAGAGATTCTTTTGAAAGCAGATACGGACAAAGCGTAATCATAGACGTATAACGTTACAACTCTTTAAACGAGGTGCAACGTAAAGGAAATAGGATCTGGTACAAATACTACGACAACACAAATAGGCAACCGGGATTATTTCAGAGCGTCTGTTCGCTGTGCAGTGATAACAGACTGGCTGTCACAACAGCTGTGCATAGAAGGCATTTAGAAGCGTGAAATGTATTGTGCGGCATCTCACAGATACAGCCGGAACAAAAATTTCTCTCGCAGAATTATAAATGTAGACCAATTATATTAAGTTCCTATTGACGTCTGAAGACAAAAGCCATGGAAATATTGTGCATAAAAGAGAAGACGGCAGTTAGCGTTCCTCGCTTGAGGGCCCTCAGTGTTCCTCACGTCCTTTACACTGTGATATTACATGCATAGGACAAGGCAGTGAAAATGAAGAGAAAGAGATGGAAAGAAACAAACAAAAAGAAAAGGAAAAATAAAATATGCGGAAATGGAGGTCAACAAATTTAAAGTGAGTAAAATCTGTACTTATGACATTTTAACATGCTTTTAACTAACTGAAAACTCACTAGGCTTGTGTGTTTAAGTGCTCTGTGTGTGTCCCCTGAGGATGGTGTGATGTTACACTGAAACATGTCGGGAGTTTTATGAAGAATTTCACATTGTATTTCAATATCGTGTAAAAGCTGCCGGTAACACATGTGCTTATAATACGTACGTACACGGTACGGACAACTGCAAATTTACGAAAGCCTTAGCTGAGAATCGAAGGGGCGGACTTTCTAATACAAGACACAGCCTCCAGTGTCAGAACATTAACTGTTTCATAATAAGCAGAAGTAAGAGAATGTTGTGGTATCTGACATTAACATCCCTTTTCCACGAGAACATAACGTATTAAACACGCATTCCTCCTAACACTTTGCCACAACACTACAAAAGACAATGCGCCGTGCTGATGCGGCAACTTCTCCGGCATTATTGTTATGTGTGAGGTATCATCAATACTCACAGGCGCATCACATAAAATCGCTCAAGCGTTCTCGAACATTGGATTAACCCTTTAGAGAGAAATTAACCAGATTAGATATACAGATTCAGCTCGTACCACCCAATAAACACACTCCGCCTCTTTTATAAAAACCAGTCAGTTAATGCTGTATAGGGAAACACTCGCTGTTTGTTCTGAGATCCATTCGAAACACATAAATACACTGTGTGGGCAGAACGTAGCATTTCTGAGTGTTAAACGTAAAGTAACCACCGGGCTTTATAGAGTTACGCTGTGCCATTGGTGCAACATCTGAAACGTCCGCATGAAATGTATGACGAGGACCTACTGGGGAAAGCGTAAGGTCGAAGAGTCAGCTCTACTAGGATATTACGCCGTGTCGCCTGGTAAATCGAACCGACGTTTCGGATAAGCGTGATCTTTCCTTCGTCAAGGTCTATTAGCCCATACTATTCCTGAAAAAATGCGTTTGTTGCTATTTTGTACACTTCAAAATTCACGTATTACTATATACATAGAGTCGAACTCGGTTATAGCATCATGAAAGGGACTGCATATTTTGTGTCGTTATAAACGAGTGTCGTTACAACCGAGGAGTAAAATGTTACGGTTAAGAGTGAGAAATGAATTGGTACTACAGAATATCTGATATTATAAGCGACGTTTCGTACAAACCGATGTCGTTATAACCGGGTTCGACTGTGTGTATATACATATATACACACACAGCTACTGTAGCCGAGGCAGTAGCACTGATATATGAGGTTTCACATGGTGACGTCAGCAGTTAAGAATGCAGTCTAATGGAACAGGACGCCACACAAATTGGTCACAAGATTCCCCTGAAACGTCGACACATATGTAACAAACTACATGGTGGTGCCTCCAGAAAGAAGGTAACTTAGATGTTGCGTCGTCCAGCCATCTGGGCCTAGCTCACCAAAGCAGTCTATTTAACCCTGAAGATGGAGATAGTATTTTCACCCGAAATGTTAGTAACTGTATACCAAACTACATGGCGTCACGCGCTAGCAGACCATACCCTTATCAGCGCTGTTTTACAATTGGGTACGGGGTTGGAAAAAATCTGCCAAGCCATCTCATTAATGTGTTAAGGCAAAGTTCTGCCTGCCCACGCCATGAAAGCATACAGGGTAAGGAGACATATAACTCCAATCCTTATTAACCACGGCACTAGATGGAAGTAAGTGGTTATTTTCACGCTCCGGCCGCTTCACCCTCGGGAAATGAACCTCCAGTGTTCATAGAAAAGGAGGTTGGTGGGCCCCAGGGCTGGCATACATGTTTTGGAGAAGAGAGAAATCTATTTCCCCTTCCGGAATTCCAACACCGGACCCTCCATCCCGCAGCCTAGTCTGTACACACTATCTGGCTCTCAGTCTGTGTTCCACCAATCGCCATAATAACAGTTTAACCCCTTAAAGACGAAGCCTATCTGTTTTATATAAGGACTCAGTGCGCACCGCGCTGTAAACACTCTCCACTTCGGTTATAAAAACCAGTCTCTTAATGTTTTATAAGGCAAAAGTTGCTGTTTGTTCTGAGATCCGTACAAAACACACAAACGCAATGTGGGCACCACGTAGAATTTTTTAATGTTAAACCTGGTGGTATGTAAAGTTACCGCTAGGCGTTAAAAGGTTAAGCTGCAGTACACAAAGTAAAGGTTAAACTGGCTCATCACGAACCCAAATAAAATGCGACGCGTATCTCACAACGATAAGAATCCACAATAGCTTCTGAGTTATGACACCGCGCAGTCTGGTACATGCGACCCAATGTATCAGAGGAACATACTGCCTCCAACAACCGTGAAGATGGAGGCACTACATTTCTTTGAAACATGGTAAACCCACGCTTACCAAACTACATGCTACCTAGTTATAAATTATTTTTTACTGTTAGGCAATTGTATATTTAATATTATCCATTACTTCAGGCTTCCGCTGCGATGTTGATGAGACCCGCGCTCTTCTGGGGTGTTACGCAGCGTCGAGTGGTAATTCTTTACCGACGTTTCGGGACAACGTATTGGCCCCATCTTCAAGGGTCAAGACCCTTGACTTCCTGACCCCTGAAGATGGCACAATACGTAGTCCCGAAACGTCGGTAAAGGATTACCACTCGACGCTGCGTAACATCCCAGAAGAGCGCGGGTCTAATATTATCCATACTCCGTGCAGTAGGAGCCGGGATAGCTCAGTCGGTAAAGAGACTCGCTACGGGATGGACGGTCCGGGGATCGAATCCCGGTGGGGGCGAGATTTTCCGCAGCCGTCCAGGCCGGCCCTGGGTTCCACCCAGCCTCCTGTACAATGGGTACTGGCTCTCTTTCCCGGGGGTAAAAGCGGCCGGGGCGTGGGGCTAGCCACCCCATCCCCTCCTCGTGCCGAGGCTCACGAAGGGGTAGAGCTATACCTCTACTCCCCCTCTTGGGCCCTCAGGGCCTGTTATGGGGCGAACCTTTACCTTTACCTACAGTAAATTAATACGATATATTTATTCCATCAGCTGCACAACAAAAAATTGTTGCACAGTTGATGGAATAAATACTATGAACTGGTTTACTGCGCGGCAGATATCCATCTGCCGCGCAGTATTTCTGTAATTTGTTCGCTTGATCAAAGCGAAGGTCACATCGGGCAGCAAGATGCACGCACACCCCTGACACACAGCAGACGTATCTCAATATTTCTCTATCCCTTATCAACCAACTGCCCTCCATTACTCTCTTATGTCGGATATAGGAAGGTAAATTACGGCAACGAAAGACAACTCGCACCAGAGCGGAACAGCAGTTCGGATAAAACAGGGTAATGTTACCCTTGGGACGTGTCCTGGACAAAACAAATACTCCGCGTACCAGGAAGGAAACGACGTTCGCTGTATTGTATTTACGCAAGACTATATAGCGTGAATGTAAATCCGGTCCCACGAGATGTAAAACATGTTAGTTCTTATTCGACGAAGGGAAAGGGAAGTTGAGAATTCTGTTGCCCTCCCTTTCGGCATGACCACAATAAACGACAGCAAAAATTGGTCTTGTAGCTTCACCTGTACGTCTGTCCGTGTGTAACAGCTATGGATAAACCTAAGACTTATACATCCAGTTGTGAATTTATACAAAAAGAAAAATAACACACAATTCGTCATGCAGTCTCTCATAATTAAATTTCAAATTGCACTACGTGTTTCGGCCTTATTTCCTGCTATCATCAGGTACAACATTTAAAACATCTTGAGGAAAAATACTATTGTACAGTCAACATACGGACCGGCATAGCCCAGTCGGTATAGCGACTTGATATGCGCTGGACGGTCCGGGGATCGAATCACGGTGGAGGCAAGACCTTCGACGGCCGTCCAGACCGGCCGAGGCCCCACCCAGCCTCCTGTAAAATGGGTACCGGGATTCTTTCCTGGGGGTTAAGCGGCCAGGGTGTGGCTTTGACCACCCACCCCATCTAGCGCCGAAGTTAAAGAAAGAGTGGAGCTATACTTCTACTTCCCCTCTGGGCCTTCATGCTCTGTTCTAAGTCCACTTTACCTTTCGCGTTTTACGTAATACTCGTATATAGGCCTAACAGAACTTATCGCATATTCGAGTGAGAGTTGATTACTTGATTTAACGACGATTTATAAACTTCCTGTTTCACAACATTAAATGGTCTGACGATCTAAAGCTGCTAATTTAAGTCACCCGTTACCACCCCATCCCCTAGCACTGCTCTGCCTGTCAGTAGATCCACATCATATCAATGTGGAGCACAAAGAATTATGGGATACTGACAGCACAGCAAGGCGTTCCAGCGGAAAGCATTCCGCAGTGAGTTTCAATCTGATAATCAGCTGCTGATTTCACACCGTCATCCACAAAAAGCTAAGGTAACCCACGTGTCCAAGCACCACCTCATGTGTATGGGGGGAAGTGGGCATGGAGCTAAGCTCCATATACTCCCAGCCTCGGAAATGCATAAGAGTATCCAGCTTTCGGCTAGATTTCCGTACATACTGACCCTTCGTAGCACAGACTTGTTTAAATAATATTTTAAACATAGGTCCTTAACTCTCAGAAAACACATCACACTCCTTTACAAACATAAATCGGTTAATGTAAAAGTTTACTGTAGGAACAGAAAGAAACACATAAATACACCGTGTTGATTCCCAACTCTTAAAAACACAGTGCTTGTCTATTACAAAGTGAAGTCTGTTAATGTTTAAGGAAACAATTCCTACGTATTTTGATGAGAAAAATAAAAACGCAAATGAATTTAATGGACGGCGCGTCGTCTTACTTAGCGCACTGTAAAAAATCAGAATATTCGAAGAAAAGGGCTATAAGATGTTGATATTGGAGCTGATTCTTATTGACTCGGAGAATGCCAGTGGCAGGAAATGTGGAATAAAGGCTTCTGTTACGTGAGTGTTCAAGCATTAATGTTACAAGCCGTTTGATGGACGAAGTCTTCAAGATGTTTGTATATTTGGGCACGGTTTGATTCTTGCAGACGCCTCAAACATCTCTGTAACAGATGCAGTGTTTGCGCATACCTCTCGAAAGAACGTTGGTAATTGTGCGTGCCCTCTCACTTTAACAGTTAAAAAACTTTACGTTTTCTTACACACTTAATTTATGTGTTTTGTACTATTCTTGCAATAAAAAGTGACTGTTTCTCTAAGCATTAGTAACTGATTTGTTTTTATAATGTAAGAACACTGTGTTCACTGTGATTTTGGAAATGAATTCCAATATATTATTCAAATACCTCCCCAGCTTCAAAGAATCAAATAAAACCAGCAATCATTTAACAGGAGGAGTTCGCGTGCCACAGAACTAAAAATTTACTCGGATTATCGCAGTCCGTCCCTCTTCTACCTACTCACAGTGGGTGTCGAGGTTGTTTACTTTCACTTGATCACACTCAGGCACACACCACAGTCGGTAGGACTCCTCTGGACGAGGGATCAGCCCGTCGCAGAGCCCTCTACCTGACAACACAAACATTCTACAAGACAAACATCTATTCTCCCGGTGGGATTCGAACCCACGATCCCAGCAAGCGCTCGGCCACAGACCTACGCCTTAGACCGCACGGCCACTGGGATCGGCTACTCGGATTATAATAGGGACAAACGGCGGGTTCTTGTGAATACGGTAATAACATTTCTGACTCCATAAAAGTGGGAACATGTTGACAGAGGAACTAATTAATTACTTATTAGGAATTATTCTGTTCCGTGGGATTGTTTTATTAGTTAATGAGTTAGTTCGCACAGAAACATCTATCCACTTCCCATATATCCACAAGGCCGTGCCATGGCTCAGGCGGTTAGCCGCCGGCCTCCCACCGCGGAGGCCCGGGTTCGATCCCGGTTCAGTCCATGTGGGATTTGTGGTGGACAAAGTAGCACTGGGACAGGTTTTTTCCCTGAGTTCTTCGGTTTTCCCCTGTCAATTTCATTCCACCGGTGCTCCATTACTAGAAAAAGGACAAAAAATAATCATCATCATCTTCATCATAGGGTCGCACAATAAGCCTCATGGCTGCGGTGCGTCCGTAGCGTCTGCTGCGGGGACCTTCATCAATAAAAAAATATATACAAAAAACGTTAATCACCAACAAATGCACAAAGATTTTTTTCGTCAATTGTAAATACACACTCCTACATGTTTCGACCCTGCTGGGTCATCGGAAAGTTTCTCCCTGAAGATGACCCAGCAGGGTCGAAACATGTAGGAGTGTGTATTTACAACTGATGAAAAAAACTCGTTGTGCATTTGTTGGTGATTAATGTTTTTTGTATAATATAGTGCACGGACATGGAACACATTAAATTTAAAAAAATATATATCCACAAGTGGCCATCTACAAACCTACCCACTCACGCACAAACTTTGTGATTTATACAGGAGAGCTTTTGCTTTCTGGGCAGTAGAATACAGGAGGCTGTTATGTATTGCGGGAGTAGCAACGAACAGGAGACAAGTCACGTACGCAGAACTTTGGCAAACACCTTAAGAAGTCGACACTTCGAAAATCTAAAGTAGATGCGGAAGTAGAAATCGGCTAGTGCTTAAGGTGAAAAATTGAGTGGGCGAGATGGACAGAACTGGCTAAGTATCACGTGTAATGGTGGGATTTTGCTGTTAGCGTCGTTACAGTTTCGGGCTGTGCTTTTAGGTAGGTCGATAAGTTTACGTGAAGACACATGCAAAGAAAAGAAGGCACACATCCATTGTTTAACCTTAGTAAGAAAAAGACGAAGCATAAATTATTTTGTTCCATTCACAGCTTTAAAAGTTCCAGTGAAGAGAAAGTTTCTTTGTGAAGCTGTCGCAGTAAGTTGGCAGGATTTCAGAACAAAATCAGATTTATATAGCTTAAAACATTCACTTTCGAAATATGGACAATAGACGTCAACCTGATATACTACAAGACAAAAGAAAATAACCAGACACTCCATTCAGTGAAGAGACTGATCGAGCAGTCCTGCCGGCACTATTAATAATGCTTCGCCTGAAGGACACTAAGCAGTGTTCAGGCTTACAAGAGGAACTTATCTGCGCCTGTGCAGTTCAGGCTAAGTGATGCATGTATATCATGTTCTAGCCTGGTGCTTTTATTGCCGGGTCCTAGATAATCGTAGTTTTGTGAATGCACATATATAATCATGGTATCATCATAAATTGGGCGGAGCGTGTAGCACGTATGGGGAAAAGACAAGTGCATACAGGATTTTGGTCGGGAGAGCTGAGGGAAGGCGACCACTTGGGAGACCCAGGTGTAGATGGGAGAATAATATTAAAATGGATCTTCAAGAAGTTGGATGTGGGGGCATGGACTGGATCGAGCTGGCTCAGGATAGGGACAGGTGGTGGGCTCTTGTGAATGCGGTAACGAAACTCCGCGTTCCATATAATGCGGGGAGTTTCTTGACTAGCTGAGAAACTGTTAACTTCTCAAGTAGGCCTCTGCTCCCCATGGAGTTAGTTAGTTAGTTAGTTAGTTAGTTAGTTAGTTAGTTAGTTAGTTAGTTAATCATCATAAATATCACCACCTGTATCGGTTGGAAAAATTAAATCAGTATCTGTCGCAACACAACAAAATTCAATTTATTATATACAACTACATGTTTCGATCTATCTCAGGGCATCCTCAGGTTCACAATTGGTCTTTTAAAACATTAAGGAAGAAATATACGTTATATATACATTTTATGGACCAATTGTGAACCTGAAGATAACCTGAAACAGGTCGAAACACGTATTTCTATATAATAAATTGAATTTGGTTATGTTTGGACAGGTACTGATTTAATTTTTGTACTATTAACAACACAGCAAGATGGCGTTCGTGAAAATTGCACCGGTTACAATTGTTAAGATTTTCTCTTAAACACTTCTTAATGTAAACAGAAAAATATTAAGAGGAGTTGCAGAAAATGAATCTACTGATTTTGTCTTGTCTGTCTGTTCGCACAAAATAATTCGACGACGCCCGGACGTATTTTCACGAAATTTTGAATTTTAAAGTGCCGATCCCAGTGGCCGCGCGGTCTAAGGCGTGGGTCTGCTTGCTGGAATTGTGGGTTCGAATGCCGCCGGGGGCATGGCTGCCTGTCTCTTGTGAGTGTTGTGTGTTGTCAGGTAGAGGTCTCTGTGTCGGGCCGATCCCTCGTCCAGAGGAGTCCTACCGAGTGTATGTGTGTGTGTCACTGAGTGTGATCAGATGCAACAATAACCCTCTACACATACAATGAGTAGGTAAAGTGGCTAGACCAGGAAAGAAAGAGTTTTAATGCACTAACATTTGTTGATACGTCACAATTCTTGTTAAAATCAGTGAAAAGTAGATTAAGGTCGAAAGCTCCTATCACTTACTAAAGACGTTGTAATGCCCACTCCCTCATTTTGGGTTTCCTTCTCTATACAATTATACACATTATTTCGCTCCAACTTTGGATCAGCTTGGGAGTCCATGAAGCACTCGCGAGCTGCTGAGTAATTTCCTTAGCTAGTAAACAGGAAAGCTGGATCACATATCTTTCCCTCAGCACAGCAAGCGTGGGTACGGGGTCTGAGAATTGCTGAGAGAGATGTTTTTACGAGAATAGTTGAGCAAGTTAGTGCAGAAGACTGCACTTAGGTTTTGGCTTTGGTGTGATCCTAATGGGAAGCTGCAAGAAGAAGCAACCTGAGGCATGATGAAGCGAGTGATTTGGAGCTGGCTGATACTAGGTAAGCGAGGGATGGTCCTCTGAAGTGCCAAACGGCGGAACTAGAACTCAAGTGATTCGTTTATTTAATTATTTAATTTTTTTTTATTTGGCTGTAATAGATTCCAAATTGATAGGAATTGTGTAAGGTATTGACCCCTGCGATGGAGCGGAAGGTGATCCAGCTTCCGCGTTCACAACCTGTGTAATATTAATTTAGTTGAGAGAGTATGCTTTCTTATTTCCTTACGTAGTTAAGAAGGGTAGAGAGTGTAGAGCATCTTAGTAAATAAATACAGTTAGTTGCAAGGTTGTTATTTGATTGAGGGCAGTTGTCACTTATCTGCATATAAAGCGAAAGTGAATGGTGGCAGCGGCAACCTACCAGTGGTGGCGACGGTTGGGAAGGTGTCAACCGGGCGCGCTACACAAACTGTGGTGGCTACAGTAGGATCGTCATCTTGACTACTACCCGTCACTATAACGTACAAAACATGATTCAGTTCACACTCAGATATGCAGCACGCAACAAGGAAAAGGCAGGGTGTAAGAGGAAGCGATGTAAGTTTATATATGCTGATTCACATCATCACTTCTTTAACCCAGACATAATACAGGTAGGAGCAGATACTGTTACCAGACTCAGAGACTTAAAGCTAAGCACCTCTACACCGGCAAACCCGAAATGTTTATATATTTTTAATAAATCGGTCATACAAACTCAAGACTACGTGAAATATACAAATATACACTGTGTGGCAAAATGCAGGATTATTAATGTTAAAAGTTTTCGGTACATATAGTTACCACTTGGCTTTAAACGGTTAAAAGTATTGCCAGGCCGGGACAGCTCAGGGGGTATACCGACTCGCTACGGGCTGGACGGTCTGGGGATCGAATCCCGGTGAAGGCGAGATATTCGCCATCCATCCATCCAGACCGGGTCTGGAGCCAAACCAGCCCCCTGTGCAATGGGTATCGGGTACCTTTCCAGGGGTTAAAACGGCCGAGGCGTGGTGATAATCACCCAACCCTCATCTAGCGGCGAGGTTAAAGAAAGCGTAGACTTATACCTCTATTCCGTTTCTGGGACTTGAAGACAGGTTATAGGATGAAATTTACATTTTACGTTTAGAAGTAATCGCCATTGGATCCAGACGAGAAGAGTGAGGTGTTGCAGACCACAGCGCACAGCTGTTTCTTCTGTAGTTAATTTCACCAATATGTTTACTTACCCTCTTTTATTATTGATCACTTGTTTATTTATTTTATTCCCTCACGGAAGGGGTCCGGTACTTATCGATTAGGAAGCTGGGTGAGTCTCAGAGGCAGTCCGAGCGCTGTGCAGAGACGCCTCTTGACTCCGCCGGGGGCCCAACTACCACTTCCCGGTTTCTAGCCCAAAGATTTGTTGTTACACCTACCAGTTACCTAGCCCCCAGAGTTATTCTGCGTATAGGTACTCCGCTTGATTAACTAATTTAATTAAATCTAGTTTGGTTGGCGCGTTGCAGATATTCTAGTCAGGTGCGCAACCAGAATTTTTTGCTGGGAGGGAGCGGGGGGGGGGGCCGGGGGGTGACCCTGAGGCTATATATAATTTGATTTTAAAACATGTTATAAACATCGTGTTGTAAGTTTCGTTTCATTTCGTAGTCCTTCCCTCTTCTACCTACTCACAGCAGGTGTCGAGGTTTCTGTTTTTCACTTGATCACACTGAAAGACACAACAGTCGGTAGGACTCCCCTGGACTAGGGATCGGCCCGTAGCAGAGACCTCTACCTCACAACACAAACACTCACAAGAGACAAACATCGGTGTCCCCTGTGGGATTCGAACCCACGATCCCAGCAAGCGCTTGGCCGCAGACCTACGCCTTAGACCGCGCGACAACTGGGATCGGCCATGCTGTAAGCACAACATAACAGTTTGCAACTGCATTTGTATACGTACAAACATAACTACATGTTCCATGACTCAATCACAGTGTCCTATGTTCTTATTTTTTTAATTTTATTAATATTTTTCAAAATTCTGATGTACTAGTCACCAGCCGATTTCAGTGGCTGATTTCGGCTAAACAGTAAATCACGCAAAAGTCTGACATCATAATACCTACAGAACCTGTGCTTTTTAAATTGCGGTTCCCGGGTCTTTGGGGGGGGGGTTGCAGCCCTGCATCCCCTCTTGAGTGTACCCCTGATTCTAGTAACGCGTCTTTAATTGGTTTAACACTGCTAACTATATTATTTAATTCTTCAGGGTCATTTACATTTTGTGTCTGAAGCAGTCTGCTTCCATAGTAACACCCTGTATAATGTACATCAGCTGTTACGGGATTTCGGTTCGTAAGCCAACAGAATGTTGACAAACAACGCAGACGCGCTATATTTAAAATAATTTTATTTTAAGAACCTGCCAGCAGATTTCTTGCCGTTGATATGCAGCGTTGGTTACGCATTCCACTTGATGAATTACTTTTAAACGTTACTTGCTGACGCGTCTCGCCATCTGCTGCTGGCAGATGCAGATCGCCAATAATTTGTAATCACGTATCGTTATACTGTATAGGACAAAAACATAAAATTCCATCCTGGTTTCTACACGTTGCAAAAAAATTTTTTTTGTTCAGTTTAAAAAGGCGTAGGTGGACATAGCAGAAGATTTCAAAACGGCAAAAGCAGTTTCTAGCAGAAGTTATATGGAGTATTTCCCTGTTGCATAAATTTACAATGTTGCCCATATATTAGTAATATTATCGTTCTAGCAGAACCTATTTTTTTAAATATCTTACTACTTAAATCCAAATTCTGTGTAAACTAAATCTCTAGAATACAAAGTCGAAGTTTCGCATCGCCGCCATATTTGTCAAGTTTTCACACACAAACAGAATTTAACATACGCTGTGTAGATACATTCGTGATCCATATCCGTACCAAATTTCACGTAAATGACTCGAATGTTTCATTATTTATCGACATAAAACTGAAAGCTAAAGACGAGAATTTTCACGGCCGCCATATTGGTATTTCACATTCAACGAAAATATTACTCTAGCAAAAGTTCAGGACCTAAAAGTTAGTGGCGCTAGTGTTGCTGCATCACACTGTTACTGTGGACAGGAAATTGGAAGTACGGCGTTACGTTTTCCTCTAATCGTACGCTGTTCAGAGCAAGTTTAACGAAAACAAGTCTATTGGTTCAAAAGTCGAAATCTGTCGAGAAAATACGCGTTTCGTTAAAATGTCACAAGAACAGAGGGCACTTTACATGAAGACCTAGACACTCTTGTGATAGTATCGCGCCGAATGCCTCTTAGTATGAGAAAAATTACAGACAAAACTTGTAGAAAAAACCAAAACACACATTTTATGTTCAAAGGTTCCCCCCCCCCATCCCCCCACCCGAAAATCGTGTCGTTTATGAGATAATGGTGGAAAACATGGTAGAACCGGACAGGCCACAGATTACACTACAATATGGCGCACGCGCTTTGCATGCTGGATAACTAAGGCTACAGACACACACTCAGGGTATAATACTTATTGCTTTTGCACTACAACAGTGGTTACGAGAACGCGCGTCAATGTTACGTTTGCACTTACCCTGTCTGCGTTCACTTAATAACTAAGGACGTGACTGTCAGCCGACACTCAACGCCGCAGTCACTCAGATGGTGACAAACTTCTCTTCAGTGGCGTAGTTAGGTTTTTTGGCGCCCGGCAAGAGTAATCAAAATGGCCGACCCTGAAGGAATTTTTAATTTTAAAAAATTTGCAATTATTCATTCATTTATTTACCTTTTATTTGCCTCAATAATTTAAAATCTGTTGAGCGCAAAAGCGAATTTGTTTAAACACTCATTCTGCCAACCATTTTACAGCCCCTTTGACTCCGATGTCCCGAGGGCAGCTGCACCATTCACATTCCCTGCCTCTCTTTCATCTAAAATGAATGGTCGTTCACTTGTTCCGTGGCCGAATCGTATCAACAGGTAACCGCATCCAAAACACACCGCTCACTTAACTAACTAAACTGCGAGGGGGGGGGGATGTCCTTTTTGAGAAGCTAATAATAATTCAACTAATCATGACCTTACTCATCTTTTCTTGAACCCAGAAGTCCATTAACCCTTTAAAGACGAAGCGTATCTGTTTTATGTAAGGACTTTAGTGCGTACCGCGCTGTAAACACTCTCCACTTCGGTTATAAAAACCAGTCTCTTAATGTTTTATAAGGCAAAAGTTGCTGTTTGTTCTGAGATCCGTACAAAACACATAAACGCAATGTGGGCACCGCCCAGAATTTTTTAATGTTAAACCTGGTCGTATGTAAAGTTACTGCTAGGCTTGAAAAGGTTAAGGTATTCATAACAGACCGCCAAAGGTCCACACCCTGACAAATTCACGTCCAGTCCACGTCCTGTCACTGCATTTCTTTGAATTCATTTTAATCTATAGCAGCCAAACGGGCCGCCCACGTCCCGTTAAATGTTAACCCTTTACAGAACAAAGGGAAAACGCTGTCAAAATCAGGTGCAGGGCTGGACATTTAAAATGAAAGTAACTCTCGCCGTCAGCAGCTACACTGGGGTCAAAGGTCGGAAGGTAAAGGTTAACATTATAATGCCATATAGACATAACTGAAGCGATCTCCCCCCTTCAGACTTTCCCACCAACGCTGAGTGCAGAATGTCCATATTTACCGCGCACACTGCCCACAGTAACACAACCCACTAACAGTGGAACGCGGCTGACGTGGCAAGTGGCATTCGTTCCCTTGTCACACAAATGGCTGTGCGGTGAGGAACAGCTGTAGAGTTAGTAAGGTCTGGCGATGTATCAAAAAAGTGCAGCGCAGCCCTGAACCTAATTTTCTACCCGCGACAAATGGAGTTGGGGCGCCAGAGCGGTTGCTGGCACCGTCTCCCGTCAGGGGATTAAACTGCAGTTGACACAGACGCTTGGCCCGCGGCGCAACATGAAGAAGATTGCTGACTCCAGTTTCATTGGTGTAGTCTAGATCTTTGACTACCAATAAACACGATGTAATAACGCAGAAGACAGCAACACCTCACGTTTTATCGTCATGTGGTGCATCCACGTCTGGAGGTGTGCAGAACAGAAAGTATTCTTGTCAAAGTCCGAAATCGAACCACCGCCCTCCGATTGGCTAGCCCGTAGCTTAGTCACTATACTGACTAAGCTACACTGGCTAGCAATACATATTTCTAACTATAATTTGATGCCGATCCCAGTGACTGCGGGGGTCTAAGGCGTCGGTCTGTGGCCGTTCGCTTGCTCGGATTTTGGGTTCGAATCCTGCCGGCGGCATGGATGTCTGTCTCTTGTGAGTGTTGTGTGTTGTCAGGTAGAGGTCTCTGCGTCGGGCTGATCACTCGTCCAGAGGAGTCCTACCGACTGTGGTGTGTGTCTGAGTGTGACTGTGAAGCTTCGACAGATAATGAGGGGGCCCTGGCCAACTAGGGGCTGTTGCGCGATTGGGGGAAAAAAATTATGATTTTATATTTAAACAGTGTTTTAATTTTTATCTCAATCTTAGTGGCACCACAACAATGCAGTGTGCTGATAACAGTTTGTAAAAAGACAAGAGATGTTATTACACTTACAGGTGGCGCGATGGGGCCCAGAAAGATCTCAAAAGTGAAAAAGTAATGATTTGTGTAAGAAACATCGATGTGTACGACTGAAACATTGCTCAGTATAGAGCAGAACCATAAATGAAACATTCATTTATGGTTTATTTGGAAACACTAACACAATACAACATGAAATACATTTCTCCCAACGAAGTCTAAAAGGGATATTCGATGTGGTAAGCAGAGATCCTTGTGATTATTCCATTCCTGTCAGAGTAAACAGAAAACTTATCACACGCACAGTTTGTTTTCTCTACAAGATGTTTCGGCCGCGCATGCAGGCCATTACCAGGTAGAAGTTACAAGATCATAAAATAATTTTATGATCTTGTAATTTATACCTCAATATCGCCGGCGTACGCGGCCGAAACGTGTTGTAGGGAAAATAAACAGTGCATGTAAAAACTCTTTATTCTAACAGAGTCAAATAATCGATTATACACACAATGGGATGATGAGTCTAAAGAATAGATCCCACTTACTGTTATGGATTAAGGGTAAAGGTAAAGGTAAAACAATCCCATTACAGGCCTGGACAGGCCCTGAGGGCTCCAGGAGGTTGAGGCTCACAGACTTCTAGACAGTCGGCACATGAAGGTGGTAAGGTTGTCAGCCCTACGCACCGACCGCCTTTACCTCCCCAGGAAATATTCCTGGTACTCATTTCTATTAGAGGCTGAGTCGACCCCAGGGCCATAATGCGGCCGGAAGGATTAAGTCAATGAAAAATTCCAATGACACCATCGGGAATCGAACCCACGACCTGCCAGCATGTAGCTCAGTGTCTCAACCAACTGCGCCACCGCGTGCCCCGTTATGGATAAAACGCTCTCAAAATTCAGAGGGAGGGAACAAACGTAAAGAGAGTTAGTCCTTTACGTCACAGAGTGTGCAGTACGTGTCACATATATTAATAAGAAACAAATGCCACTTCATAGACAGTGTATTTATACGTTTAGTTTTGATTCACACAATAAACAGCGATTATTTACAAACAACAATGACCGATGTAATGAAGAAACAGTGTGTTTACTGCGAGGTATAGACTGAATCTCTGTTGTCAAAGGGTTCAGGTACAGTACCACACTAGAACCTTCCGGTCACGACAGCCATCTACACACAAAAACGTTGGTATTACAAATTTTCGGCCGGAAAATCTTCCAAAGCATTCTACATATACAGAAACGATTCGCGAACCACAGATTGGTAACCTCCGCTTTAAACGCATTGTCTCTGAATCGAGTGTCAAAAGGGATGTTAATGGAAGTGGTGCTTTGAAGCTAAAGGATGGGAAGTGGCTGCCATCTGCTGTATCCAACGAGTTCTTGGAGGCGTTAAAAGAATGCCTCAGATGAAAGAGTCTCACTTCCAGGAGTGTCTACCGCATTAGGCGTCAGCTAGAGCATTCCAGTGCGGATTAGACGAGTCAGTAACCCGCGCGTTACTCTTTAATTACTTCCTCCAACAAGCCCGTGATATGGCTTAGAAATTACTTCCACTCTTGCCGATCTCCCTTCCAGGGAATTCTACTGAATATTAAAAAAACTTATGGCATCAGAAATCTGGCCTGTAAACGTAAGGGTAAAAGTGGTGTTTACCCTATAACCTGTCATGAAGGCACAGAGGGTGAGTAGAGGTATAACCCTACACTTTCTTTAACGTAGGCCATAGTAGGCGTGGGTTGTCAACGCCACGCCCCGGCCGCTTTACCCCTGCGAAAGATCCAGTACCCATTGTCCAAGAGTCTGCTTGGGCCCCAGGGCCGTACTGAACGGATGCGCAACATCTCGCCCGCACCGGAATTCGATCCCCGGACCGTCCAACCCGTAGCGAGTCGCTATACCAACTGAGCTACCCCGGCCCACAAAATCTGGTCTGTTCATAATAAAAAGTGGCAGACTAACCTGCAAAGACCGAAGAATAAATTATATATGAGTACAAATATAATGCATTGGTTTGTGTATAATTACATTTCATTAATATCTACTAAGCCTGCAAAGGATACATTACTGCTTCTTATGATCTTTCGCAGAATTCTTGAAGTTCAGTAGAAACTATTTCAATTCTGCCCTTCCTTGTAACAGCAGGAAATTGCGCAAATTTGTGCACTTAGCGGAACATTACAAGAACAGATATAAACACGCAACGAACATCCTTCCCTTGAGGGCAGTCGTGCGTAAAAACTCGGAGTCCCTGCGAGACAACATTAGAGCCAAATTGGTGCTCTCAGATCCAGCTGACTGTTTCCAGAGAACATTCGAAATAAAATGCTCGGCGTTCCATGAGAATATAAGGAACAAAACAGTCCGTTCCAGAGGCAGTGGCAGAGTGCAGGCTGTTAGTTACAGGCTTCTTACAGCGAATATCAGACAAGTCCACGTAGGATACGTGGTTGACAAAGTGGCACTAGGGCAGGATTTCCTCCATGCCCTTCCGTTTCCGCCAATCAATTCATCATTCAATCAATGCTTCATATTCATACACCTGCAGTACCTCATATCCGAAGGACGAACAATTTGTGTATTACACTGCGGTTACATACACACATAATCTCACCCTGTTGCAATACAATAAAACAGCATATCTTAACCCTTTAAAGACGAAGCGTATCTGTTTTATATAAGGACTCAGTGCGTACCGCGCTGTAAACACTCTCCACTTCTGTTATAAAAACCAATCTCTTAATGTTTTATAAGGCAAAAGTTGCTGTTTGTTCTGAGATCCGTACAAAACACATAAACGCAATGTGGGCACCACGTAGAATTTTTTAACTCTTTGAAGACGAAGCGTATCTGTTTTATATAAGGACTCAGTGCGTACCGCGCTGTAAACACTCTCCGCTTCGGTTATAAACACCAGTCTCTTAATGTTTTATAAAGCAAAAGTTGCTGTTTGTTCTGAGATCCGTACAAAACACATAAACGCAATGTGGGCACCACGTAGAATTTTTTAATGTTAAACCTGGCGGTACGTAAAGTTACCGTCAGGCTTTAAATGGTTAAGCAAGGGTCAAGGTGGGTTAATATGAGGCAGAAAGGCGGTGTGTGTCACTCAAACGCTATAATGATCTCAGAAACCTCAGCGCACACCTCAAACTAAAAAAAGACTAAATGGAAGTTAGTTACAGACTTGGTGACAAGGCAAAAAAAAAACAGCCCTCTCCATCATGTGTTCAATTTAGAACGATGTCCCTATGGGCAACATACCATTGCAGTTGTCACTGGCAAACATAGGCCATCAACACAGGCGTTAACGAAGTTAATTATGTGACTCACGTATCTTACAACCAACACACAGCGCTGCCATGCGGGCACCTGTCCAAACACGCAACAGCCCCTTCATCACTAGTGTTCATTACTTCTATTGTTCTTTGAGAACCCAAGATACGTCTCCACTTCTGGAACAGTTCCTAACAAGCAGAACTCTGAAAGCCCCCAATTACACCACACGCATTTCGCGTTCTACAGACCGATTACCACGATTACTGTTAAGGTGCTGCATTTTATTTTTGTCCCCATGGCGCAACAGCCCCCAGTGGGACAGGGCCTCTTCATTATCGAGATTTCACGATCACACTCAGACACATCACACTCGGGTAGGACTCCTCTGGACGAGTGATCAGCCCGACGCAAAGACCTCTACCTGACAACATACAACACTCACAAAAGACAGACATCCACGTCCCTGGCGAAATTCGAACCCGCAACCCCAGCAAGCGAGCGGCCGCAGACAGACGCCTTAGATGGCACTCTATGTCATAAATAACTTAATTAACTCTAAAGGCGAAATTTAACCTCAATTATATATAAAGACCCAGTCCGTACCGCGCAGTAAACACCGCCTCGGTTATAAAAACCAGTCAGTTAATGCTGTATAGGGAAACAATCGCTGTTTGTTCTGAGATCCACACAAAACACATAAATACAGTGTGTGGGCAGAACGTAGAATTTATGAACGTTAAACCTGGCGGTACACACAGTAACCGCCGGGATTTACACGTTTAACTGCACAGAAACACTGTTGCAACATTATACAGTAACGCTTTTTCAAGCCTCTTTACCACCGTCACGCAGAGTTGGTGAGAGTCGTGCCACTTTTGCACTGAGTTCCCTATCGCCAATAGCTAAATGCATTACAGTCTGCACTCACTGATAATGCAGGCTGCTAGTTGAAATGTAACAGCCATTTTGCCTGTGGCACTCATGTCTGAGCTTTGATTCTGCAGTGTCTTGCTTTATATCAGCAGAGTCAATGATTTCTTTTTAAATTCAATAATGATTAGCAATATGGGGCCCGCGAGTACTACACTGCTCAAAGTAATGGTTGAGGTGAAGCTCCTCTCGCCTTTTTTTCAGTCTGTTTTCTTTCTTTTAATTTCTTAATACACTTAGTTTTTCATCAGCCATTAAACTGCAGTGGTAATTAGAGGTACCGTCTGCCGCAACATTCAGAATTTCCACGTTTTGCTCACAGAGTGTGCTTACGCGTTCCATCTGATTCTTGTACTAACCACCAATTTTTATCCCATGCAATATTAACAGACTGGTCACTGTAATGGAAACAGCATGCCTTAGCTGTGAGATGGCGAATATATTTTTGAATATGCTCAGACTAATTTCATAAACGGCTTTAACGTGGTTTTCCTCAGTTCTTCGTCGTAAAGGCCAGATTAGTGTCTCATGTTAGACTGTGACCAATTGCCTGCAGGTTTGCCAGTTCCTGAGATAGCCTATCATTTGATGCTATACAGTCTGAGGTGTAGAAGTCATTAAAAAAACAAAAATTAATTACTTTACTTCAAAATAAGGAATTACTTTACTGGTTAATTAAAACATCCAGTCTACAGATTTCACTGCTTCTCAAATTATTCTCAGTATAAGTAAAAGACAAAGATCACCCTATAACCTGCCATGAAGGCACAGGGGCGGAGTAGAGGTATAGCTCTACTCTTTCTTTAACGTCGGCGCTACATGGGGGGGGGGTGGTTAACGCCATGCCCGGGCAGCTTTACCCCCGGGAATGACCCGGTACCCATTGTATAGGGGGCCGGGTGGGCCCCAGGGCCGGTCTGGACGGGTGCAAAAAATCTCGCTTACACTTAATCGTTTTAAAAATTTCTAAATTCCGTTTAAAAGAATTGGTAAGCCTTCTCTTCGTTGGGGCATGGGTCAATGCAAATGTACTTATCAGCTGGTCTGTGCGTGGGGGAAGCACCTTTGACAGTTCAACTCGTTACGGACTGCAATTCTTATAAGAGGTACTATTCGTACCTCACAGTAAGCACACCGCATTTCTATTACAAAGACCAGACGACTAATCCTGTTTAGGAAAATAATGTGCTTACCATGAATTTTAAATTAAACGTAAATAAACTGTGTGTGTGGTATGCTCAGGTCTCTCTTCACTTCCAAATCCAGTGGGACATAAGCAACCACTGTGCTGTTAGGGATTAAAGAGCGCCTCGTACAAGTCCGACCTGTAACTCACGTTACCTGCTGGCCTACAGCCTGCGTCATCAGCACTCCCGCTGTGTCGCGGGCAGCAATATTTATTACAGATCTGGAGGGACGAACATAAATCGAAGATATTTGAAAGCAGAGCGCTAACAAAAGTGTCTGTGCCTAAAAACTGTGCAGTGAGCGTGGGATGGAGAAAGTTACGTAGGGACGTGGTCTTCAGGGTTGTGATAAGGCCAAATTCGATACGTAAGTGCAAGTGTTTCGGAGGAAAACACTGTTACAGTGTTCAGAGTGAAAATGAGAATAGTTTACCAAGTGCGCCTCCCGCATGGTTGGTACCTACTGAGTGGTATCATAACCCAGAAGATGATCCATTTAGTCCTCGCTGTCGTGCAAACCTCATAAAAAGATTGCCACAAAAGTAACCACGCAGTGAATTCAAAATTTCAACGCATATAAGCTGATATTTTGAAATAAAATATTGTATGCACACACACAGTACGGTACTTCAAGAGGTAAAGTTGTCTGTGTACAAGCCAGAAAGGCGTATGGGAAGTGGAGGTATAGCTCCACTCATTCTTAACGTAGGCAATAGATGGAGTGAGTGGTCAACTTCACGTCCAGGTCGCTTTAGTCCCGGGGATAGAGTATCCGTTGCCCATTGAACAGGAAGTTTGGTTAGCCCCACATCTGGTTTACACGTTTTGGAGACGAGACTGACCTCATGCTAGTTCCGGCATTCGAACCCCGATTCCTTGGTTGTGCAACCCGTATCCTAGCCACTATACCGAATACACTAATTCCACTCGAATATCGAAATTTTGTAATAAAATACGGTACTATGTACGTGACGTTTAGTGAATAGGTACTTCTGGGACACGCGGTATACAGTGTCTCTCTCTTTCTCTCTGCCTTTCTTTTTCCTGCTATCCCTAAACCCAACGCACAAAAGAACAAGCCCTCTCTGATACACACAAAGAGTAAGCGATTTGTGGCACCACATTTGTTAAAAGATGATACTACGTACGCGACGTTTACTGAGCAGGTACTTCCGGGACACGCGGTATACACTGCCTGCCGTTGTATCTGCGTTTCATTTTCCTGCTATCCCTAATCCTAAAGCACAAAGGAACAAGCCCTCTCTGATACATACAAAGAGTAAGCGATTTGTGGCACCACATTTGTTACCGTCCGAGTGAGGACTCCTCATTCCATTTCTACAGTCCGCTTCAAGTGGCGTCCGTCTGGTTCCTCACTAGAAGATCATCCGCTTAACCCAGTTTTAAGCGGTCAGCAGTCGCTCGCTTCGCCATGACGCACATTCTGCGACTCGCGACGTTCAACCATGTTACATTCTCGTTACTCTTACGGATGATTGAAAAACGGTATACAGCTGCTCGACGCCAGGCCGGTCCATGTGGTATTTGTGGTGGACAAAGCGGCATTGGGAAAGGATTTTCTCCTAGTAAAGTCGAACCCTGTTATAACGACATCGGTTTATACGACACCTCGTCTATAGCGTCAGATATTCTGTGGTGCCAATTAATTCCTCACTGTTAACCATAACGTTACACTACTTGGTTATAACGACACTCGTTTATAGCGAGACAAAATATTCAGTCCCATTCATGACGAGTTCGACTACACTTCCGCTTTCCCATAACCGTATCATTCCACCAATGCCCCTTACTCATGCAGTCATCTATCATCGGCCACTGACAGCGTCGTTAGTAAGGAACTTTAGCAAACTCTCACAGACACACAAATTTGAGTCTTATATACAAGCGACATTTGTACTGCAAGAAATGAACACACAATTCGTTTCGTAGTCCTTCGCTCTTCTACCTACTTGTTCACAGCAGGTGTAGAGGGTTTTTATTTTCACTTGATCACACTCAGACACACACCACAGTCGGTAGGTCCCCTCTGTACGAGGGATCGGCCCGTCGCAGAGACCTCTACCTGACAACACAAACACTCATGAGAGACAAACATCCATGCCGCCGGTGGGATTCGAACCCACGATCCCAGCAAGCGCTCGGCCGCAGACCTACGCCTTAGACCGCGCGGCCACTGGGTAGGCAATGAACACATAATGTGAATGCAACGTCCCTGCATCTGTTACAAAAGGGATACAAAAATCCCGGTCGCCAGGTCGCAGTGGCGACTGAATTTTGTACAGTGGTGCCTAATATTAGTGGGCCCTCAGTGTGGAGCTTGCTTCATGTCACCATTCTTGCGCCTAGAATTCTGACATGGCTCCTAGATTTTTGGAAAGTATAAGCACCCCTCATTAGAAGATATACACAGAAATTTAATCTTAAGTAAGAGGCGAAACCTTTCGTGCAGTTTCTTTTTTCAACTTCTCAATCAGGTAGAACGCAACAGTCTACATCAAGACCTAAAGACACGTAACTTAGATTGTACAGACTCCATGGAGATGAGCTGTTTACTGGATCGATCCTTCAGCTAATCCAAAAAGTCCTCCCATTATTTTGCCCTGATAAACAAGGCAATATATAACGCCGAATTGTCCGTTGCTACTCACCAAAACTACACGGTATCACACCCCAGAAGAAATGCTTATTCATGGTTACCGCCGTAATAACTTTAAATCTCACTTAGCCAGTTCTGGACAAGTAAAAAACAAGCAAGTCTTGTTGATTTCAAAATGCTTTTTTAATAATTCCAGTAGTGGATATTAGCAAACACTTCAGGCAGGCTGAGTGCAGAGGCGGTCACGCAGATTTAGCAAAGGCTGGCGATCGATGTGGCAGCGGCCTATAAGTCGGCGTATTGCCCGTAAAACAGGTATTTGGTTTTATTTTTGGCATCGCTATGGCCAGACACAGCTCAGGAAACTGCGTTCGGGTTTTCAGGTTTATGAGGCACTGAAAATGCTAAGATGTGGCTTCGGGATAGCAGCCATGAGCTGAGTACAGGGAGCTGCCGGTTGTACTGCCGGACTGCTCTGTTACACACACAGACACACACAGACACACACACACGCACACAGACACACACAGACACACACATACATACGCAGACACACAGACACACACGCACACACACAGACACACACAGACACACACGCACACACACAGACACACACACAGACACACACA